>OMLP01028916.1:0-14075 GCA_900302685.1 Spondyliosoma cantharus | reverse complement strand
TGTGTGTAGCAACACCCTGGAATGGGGGATCAATAACCAAATGGGAAACGTTTCAAAATGGGGTGTTCATCTTAATGTTAATCAATAAAACTTTGGAGAGAGAGTGAGAGAGAGAGAAAGAGAGAGAGACAGAGAGAGACAGAGAGAGAGAGAGAGAGAGAGAGAGAGAGAGAGGATGGCGGACGTTGGAACATCGGCGTATCCCTCAATGGTGTTGAATGCGAGACCTACCGTCCGACCTAGTTGTCGCCTCGCAAGGGGGACAGAGCTGAACACCGTTGTTTGGATTCACGTGTATGTGCTCACTGCATCGCACATGTCTGAGTGAGCACACGCTTGGCAAAACTTGCGATCTGTTCACCAGAGGTCTCCATGGATGCGTGTCGCTGAGGGTGTATGTGTATGCGTAGGTTAATAGGGGAAGGAAAGAGAGAAGGAAATAGAGAGCTCATCTTTGGAGCGCAACAAGGTGGAGGTAATGAATGTAGAAAACACAATAGTTGCCTTTTTATCGCTCTTTTCATTAAGAAACTTGGGCTTGATCACCTTCCTCCGGCTATTGTTCCAGATAGAAATGCTGCTTAAACTCTTTGTTTGCTGGCTATTCTAGTCCATAAAGGCCGCATGTTAGGATTTCGGTTTTATATATAGGTCTCTCTATTGTTAGGACCATGTGGTGATGTCCCAACAATATGTATAAAAATATATTTATATGTACAATATACACACACACACACACACACACACACACACACACACACACATGCTGTGTACATGTACACACAGGGAGTATAAGTATATATACTGAGATGTCAAAGGGTAGTAAACAGTTCAGTCACCAGGTAAGTTCGCAGGCGGAGTCAGTACAGTAGAATAAGTAGAATGTACAAACATATGTGTTTATGCATGTATGCATATAAAGTCACATCCATTTATCAGTGTGATATTAGTGAAGTGTCAGAGTGACAAACTCAACAGTTCGGACAGCAACAGGTAGAAGAGTTTAGCCACGTTTGCGTCAAGCAGTCTACTTTAGTTTAGCCTAGTTCATCAGACCTTTTTTTGCTTTTTTCCATTATCAAAAGTTGTGGATGATACTAATGGAACCATTCAATTCCGTCCCTTACCCCTCTGTTAAGATCCAAGCAAGCTGAGTCAGCAAAAACCTTGACAAAAAACAAAAACAAACAAACGGCCAGCGCTCGTTCAGTACAAAGAGAAGAAAATGTACAACTGCACATGTCACTTCATTTAACAAGATGCCCATGAGTGTCCATTGATAAAAAAAAAAGATAAAGAATAAAATAAAAAAAAAGGGGGGAGGGTCAGAAATGAAGACCAGGAGGCTGGGGCCAAAGAGGATCAAGGCAGGCCTGCTGTGATTAGGATATCAAAGTCCCAGGTGTAGATAGAAAACAAGAACAGTACAATGCGCCACAGCCACATACAAAAAAGAACAAACAGAGAAAAAATTATTAAAATAGATAAAGCACAATCAATTCCTGGCTTGTGGTCATTCCCTCCTGTTATGTTCAATGAAAGGACCCCTGATCTTCTTAAACTTGGTGTGGGAGCTAGACACAGTATATCGTATTTCCTCTAGATGTAGACAAGAAACCATGTCATTCAGCCATTTTTTGAAGCGGTGAGGGGAGATTGACTTCCATTCTCTTAAAATGACCCATTTTGCAGTGACCACACCAAACATGAGCTTATAAAGTGGAGGAGAGAATTAGTGAGTCATAAGAACAGCCCAATATCACTGAGAGAGACGGTCAGGAGCCAGTTGTCTGCTATATACGACACCATCTCTTTAATCTGGTGAGAGGTTGCCATGGAAAAGAGGGTAACTAACTGGGAGATCAGGTGTTCGCTGGTGGGAGCTTTGGTCAAGCTATCATAGAAAACATGTTGTATAGTGATTGTATCAAGGCGAGGAAAAAAAATTCCTTAACAAAATGTTTGATTTGCAAATAACGAAAAAGATTTACCAGAAGGACGAATGAGCCTAGTCCGAATCTGGGCAAAGAAGCAACATGATTATCAATGTAGAGATCCTTGATGGCGGATAACCCCTTATCTGGTCAGTGCTTAAAAAGTGCATCCATCAGTCCTGGCTTAAAACTGGGGTTCTGGCCTATAGGAGCATTAATTGACAGTTCTGGGAGACCCAGGACACCCTTAAATTTGCCTTGAAATTTAATGCGAGTTGCACAACACAAAAAGTCATTGCTCAACAATTTCAAATAAATATTAGGTTTAGAAAATAACATGGCAAACGAGGAGGCTCCGGTAAGTGATACAGATAGTAATGACGAAGGACAGGGAGACCTAGGCCACCCTCCTCGGTGGGCTTCTGTTAGTGTGCCTTTGAAATATGGGGGGACTTGTAGGCCCAGATGAAGGACATAATTATAGTGTCATAGTGTCAAGTTAATTTAGGGAGGGCTACCATTTTAATCATCTGAACTCGGCCTAGGAGAAAGCATGGAGGAAACAATGCTGACAGACAGAGGGAGACAAACATGCAACAAGGGGAAAACAGAGGAAGAGCACAGGACACACCGAAGAGACACAAAAAGGGGACAAAATATCAAAACATAAGACACAAGACACAACACAAAGATATAGAATCATGAACCATGACAGTTTTGGGTTTCAGGGTACCGGGGTTCAGCGTACAACCCAATGGTACACTCAGATGCTGAACAACTTATTCCAGAAATTTGGGGCCTGGCTCTGATGGCTATGGCCAGTGGCTCAAGAGCAAGAGCAAACAGCATTGAAGAGAGGCAACAGCCCTGCCTGGTACCATGGTTTAACGAGAATGGGGGGACCTTTAATAGTTAGTTATAACAAGAGATTGGGGACAAGCGTCTTTAATATAGTCATACATTTCAACCCAAAAGCGAATTTTTTGAGAGCGGCAAACATGTACTTCCACTTTACTTGGTCAAAAGCCTGCTGGGCATCTATTGAGATAACAGCTGAGTAGGGCAACTTCATTTCAAATACAATACATTACTGTTTGATCGTGGTGAATTAATGTGCCAATATATTTGTTTAACCGGTTCGTCAGCACTTTTGCAATTATTTTTTGATCAGAGTTGAGCAGACTTAAGGGTCGTTAAGATGCAACATTTGTTCCGTCTCTGTCTTTTTTCAGGTGGACACAAATGTGAGCGAAGAGATGAAATGAGAGAAGCCATGAGGGTGGCATTGATCCCCGCTCAAGGGTTGTCTGTACATGAAACATATCCGTGGATGTTTTATATCCAATGTTGGGTGTAACGCGTTACAAAGTACTGTAATCACATTACTTTTTTCAGTAACGAGCAGTGTAAGACATTACTACGTTCTGAATGTAGTAATCACATTCCAGTTCGCCAAGCTCGTTGCTTACGTTACATTGATTGGTTAATCATTTTTAACAGCATAGTCGCACGCATCACACACAACAGGCTGGGTGGGCGTCAATAATGGAACAGTGATTGGTTGGGGTTTGGCATGAGGTATCTTTCACCATCACCGATTGGTCGCCACCCGCAAGGGGAGATGGGATAACAATGGCAGCGTCAACAACACGAGCAGAACATGCTGCTGCATGCGACTTGCCTGAGTGACTCACTTTTGACGGTTGGAGATACAAACATTGAATTTGTTGAACGTAAGGAAAATAACTTGCCTGTAAGGTGCACACTTTGCCCATGTTGGAAACTTCTCTCCACAGCTGCTAACACTACCTCAAACTTAACGACGCACCTACAGAGACAGCACGCACACACAAAGCTTGTTGCTAGCAAGTAGAAAGAATGTAACAAGTAACGTAACGAGTAATGTAACTAATTACTTTCTTCAGGGAGTAATCATGTAATGTAAGGCATTACTATTTTTGAGAGTTATGTGTAATGTGTATATTACGTTTTTGAGTAACGAGCCCCAACACTGTTTGTATCAAAAATCCGAGTGAATACAAAGTGCTCCAAAATGAGTACAAAAGGTTAAGTGCCCACTTCCCTGTGCAAAGGCGATTTGAAACCATTAACACTCACTCAGTATAGATTTGAGTGGTAAACTGCCAGATCTGAACATCAGTTGTGTAGCTGCCTAAAGAGATGGCAAAGCCACAAAGACGATATGTACCAAGAGCTAACATTTATCAGCTAAGTCTAAGGAGTTGGCAAACCTTTCAGCATCAACCGGTTAAATCAAATGTCTTAGTTGTGTTATTGTGGTCGACAAGTAGCTTGGCTGGGAAGCGCAGAAAGCACTTAGCACCTGCTTCAGAATCAGAATCAGAATCAGAAATCCTTGAATGTCCCGCAGACGGGGAAATTTGTTTGTCCCAGCAGCGACAGAGCATTACTCTTCACGTTGTTGAAAGCCTGCTGCTGTGATGCTCCAAGTCGTTCACTTTGGCTCTGAGGAGACCATTACCCAAACTGCAGCTCGTTGCATATAGCTTCCAGTATTGTGATGCGGTTATCAGTGGTGCACAGGTCCTCGTCTATGTAGTTAATACGACACTCCTTTTCATGGTGTTCTTCTGAAGCGAGGACAAACAGACTGAGTCAAGGGCGTTTCCCAGAGATTTCTTTAAGTTGGCAATCTCAACTCCTTTTTTAGCAATGGCTGCTAATATAGCTTTGTTGGTAGCAGCAGACACACTCAGCTTCTGGCTCCTGAGGGATTCCAACACAGCTTAAAGGATGTCCTAGCGGAAGTGCAGTGTTTTAAAGATGACATAGAGGAGATGAGATGGAGCGCTCAGGAAATATGTCTACTCCATCACTGCGCACGTTCGGCTCTCTGATGTAGGATTGCCCAAACTCTCCTGTTCTTGGCAGCAGCCACATACCATCAAGCACAACACTTTCAGTGTCCTCCATTGTGTTCTTGTTGTTATAAGAGCAGCGTAGCTCAGTGTATTATGTGTTTGGGTAGCGAGTGCGTGTTTGAGTAAATGCATAGGTTTCAGTGTGTCAGCAAATAAATGCTGCAGCTCTTCAATATCAAGAAAAGTCTTGTCTGTTGTTGACCACCTTCTGGGAAAGTGAAGGCGATCAGCCCCGAAGCCGCACTAATAACTGTGCGTGCCTTTAAGATTAGTGTCTGTTGTGCAAACACAAACATTACCAATGTGTAAGGAACTGGATTTAACTGAACTGCTTTGTGGAAACAGCGTTTTTGGCTGGGGTGATTGGGGTCTCTGATGATCCTGTCGGCCTTCATCCTGCAACGCTGGTTGTAGAGGTCCTCCATGAATTACAGCTTCATGGTGTACTGAGCTGTTTTGCCTACCTCTGTAGAGCCTGATGGTGAGCTTGCAGGTGAAGGAGAGCCGTTGTCTCACTGTTTTTGTGATGATGTCAGTGTGGTGGGTCCAGGTCAGGCCAGGTTCTCACTGATGGTGATGGGGGGCGTTTCCTTCTACAGGCCAAAGAAATCACGGGAGCAATGGCCTCTCAGAAGGGACTCAAAAAACGGTTATCAATACAGTAGTGGTACCATCTAAATTTTGGAAAAGTTAGTGTCATCTCTCTTCACCTACATTTTCTGACACCCTTCCCTGAGGCAGTCAATTGACAGAGAGACAAGAGTGCAGAGTCACTCTCAATCCCAGTCTATCGTCCTCTTTCCCACCCCTCTGTCTCACATTTTCTCACTCTGCCTCTCCCCTCGGTGGTCACCTTTTTCTGTCCATCTCCATTTATCTCACTCTGTCATCCTCGCCTCCTACCTACTCTGCTCCGTCTCGCGCAGTGTGGTCTCTCACCACAGTCAATCCATATTGAGCTGTACTAATGCGGTGCACTCGCACATCTATTAAGTGACTGACAGCTCGGGGTTATTAGATGAGAACCTCCTGCTCCGCCTGGTGCCTGGGTTGGAGGCCTTAGACCTAGTCTGTCTGTCAACCTCTTTACTTGTTTGCTGCATTGGTGAAATAATATATATTTCACGCACGGTTAGCCTGAATGGAAGATTGATTTTTAAGATTGACCTTTCAAGGTGTACGATGGGCAAAGTTGAAATTAATTCCTAATTCTTAAAACTAATTTTTTTCTAACAAATATTAGATAAAAAACATGGTTGGTCTCAGGATAATTCCAGTTAATAAGTCTAATAAGAAGTCGGATAGAATGAGAAACACGAGCACTTATAATTCGCCTATACAGCCTATGCCTAGGGCCGGCTCTGCGTTTGAGCTAGCCCTGGGTGGCCTTGATGAAAGTGTATGCTCAGAAAATAGGTGTTTTCAGAGGAATGGTGGATTTTGTAGCATCATTTGATGCAGCAGTAAAGAACATCTGCTGAGTGCTTCTGTGTTTAAAGGAACATCTAAGAGAGTTTTCAGGTGTGCTGACTTTGTTTTAAGTAATTTTAGTCATTTTTCAAGCTAAAATTGCCAACATTTGCTGTTTCCAGCTGAAGAGTATTTAGGTTTTGGACTGATGGTTTGACAAGCAGGGCTCTGAGAATTTACAAATAAAAAAACAAATCTTGAGCTTTTAATGCTTTTAATGAAAACAACATCTAAACACAAAATACAAATAAAAATGCAACTTTCAAGGGCTGCCAGATAGCAGAGTCATGCTATGAAATGCCATGCTTTGGCCTGCTTGGGGCAGCATGCGGTATGTGAGCCAGATGAGGGTGTCTGGTAAATTTTGCTATCTGGGAGACCTCAAAATGTGGGTCAGATGAACTTAGCTGATGTAAGCCAGATCTAGGCCACAATAATTTTGCTATCTGGGCTAGTATTGGGATGTCCTCTGTAAACTGTAATACTAGCATACCACTTGTCAGAGGGCTGTTTAGATACAATGGTGAAATCTGTATCAAAGATACCTTTGAGGAATTTTGGGGAAAACTATCTATTGAACAAGTAGAGGACCTAATTTGGGAGACATTTTTTTATTGTAAAAACAACAGGGAAAATAGTTCAGAGCAGAGTATAATGTTTTGACATCACAGATGAGCCCCAGTTAAGAGTAAAATCTTTACTTTTATGCTTCTCTTTGTTTTATTTTTCCTTTTTGGTAAAGAAGACTGCCCTCCCTTTTGTGATGGCTATGTTTAGTGCTGCATTCAAGGGATGTGGGAATAATTGCCAAAGCATGTAGTGAAAGTGTTACCACTAACCACGATGATTATGGTTTCTGTTTCACAATCAAGTGATAAGATGATTAGGTTTGAACTGTTTTCTCTTTTTTCATACCGACACCTTACCTCACCAACACTTGTACTTGGTGGTAAGTTTAAGTTTGTTTGCGGCAAACTAAAAACCATGGCATCAAGCACAAACAAACAATATAAGCAGTTTTGTCCTTCCCGTTCATGTAATGCTGGTAACACACACAAGGGAAGCACACACAATGACATGCATCAAAACTCAAAACTCTCCTCATATAGGATATGTCTAACCCATACATAATTTACTGTACATGCTCTTGCAGTCATTTGTCTCATTGCTGGATGATGCTGAATACCTGTCCCGACCTGACTCATGATGACTAGGCTAACCTCTGCTTTGCTCTTTAAAGCAGGAGCAGAACACATTTTAATGACTACATACACTGACCTGTTGGCTATACATGTATGTTCGAATGTATCTCAAATTAATTAGAAAAGAAAATGCAGATCTCCACTGTGTAATGTTTCAGGATCTGATGGTGAGGACAAATTTGTAGTAGAGCTGCTCCATGGTACTGGCTAGTGGTCAGGATCTGTGTGTGTGTGTGTGTGTGTGTGTGTGTGTGTGTGTGTGTGTGTGTGTGTGTGTGTGTGTGTGTGTGCGCGCGCAGGATGTGTGCAGACAAGTATCCATATTAGTTGCAAGATGTATGACAAGATAATTGCATATGTTTATATGTATCCAAGAATGTGGCAGAGTGTGGGCAGTGGGCACATGCGTGTAGGTCCATGCATGAGCCTATTTATGTTTTGGCCGGTATAATTACAGAATTAACGACATGGTAATTGTACGCATGTGTCTGCGAATGTTTGCATATGTGCATTCATATTAATTCATTATAATTACAGGGTGTGAGACAAAGTGTGTGTATGTGCGTGTGTTGGTGTCTATGGCAGAAACACACTAAATTAGACAGTGACCGTATGTCATCATCCCCGCCTAATTTCTTCTTTATTCTGCGCGTGTGTCCTCGCATGCAAATGTTTATTGATGTTTCAGGTTTTTGGAGCAAAAGTATGTGCTGCCACGTGACGTGCGCACGTGTGTGTGTGTGTGTGTGTGTGTGTGTGTGTGTTTACCTTGTCTCTCTGCGCATGGCTGCCTGCTGTCTGATGTTGTCTCCCTTATTTACTTCCCATCCAGCTTATTTACTAGTCAGTCAGACATCCACCCAGCCCACGTTTACACTTAACTAAATAGGCACATCATCATCATCCGTGTGTGTCCGTGTGTGTGTGTGTGTGTGTGTGTGTGTGTTCACCTGCTACCATGTCTATTTGTATATGTGTCTACGATCTACAAGTGTGGATGCACGCGTGGGTAGGCGTTTGCGTGCGTGTAGGCGTGTTTATGTAGGTGTTTGTATCTGTGACTGTTTGCCTGCGTGTGAGTGAATGTGTGTGTCGCAGCCTCCGTGCAGTCAATAGCTGTACTGAGGCTGCTGTCATTATGTAGCAGCCCTCACATTAATGCTCGGATCTCCACTCCCTAAATTCCTCCGATGTCTCGGATAGCAGCAAACCTCCATCCAGCTGCACTCAGCCTTCTCACTCGCACTGCATGTTTTCTTTCTTGTTTTTCCGCTGCATAACACCATGACACACTTCCACTATGTAAACATATGAGTAAGAATGAGTTCAGTTCCAGCTTTTCTACCGCACAAAAAGTATGGAAACTGAAGCAACTACAACTTAGTTAACTGAAGTTGTAGTTCATTTTTGTGAGTTATTGATTGTGATCTTCACACATAGATTCCACGGTATTGTTTTTTTTTTTTTTCAATTATCAGGATTTGGTAGCGGTTTTCTTCAGAGAAATGAGCTCTCATCATCCACACATAGATGACTACCACAAATTCAAGAAGTTGGAGAGACTTTTGCGGGAAGAACTGCACAAGGTTCTTCATAACCTTAACAATGTGGGCTCTTACTGGCATACCACACTCACATCTTTTAGTTTTATCCCATTTTGTAGCCACTCTGGCCAGACGTCACTACTAACATCCCATGGTATTATGAAGGGATCAGTATCTGGATACATTATTCAGATAACTAATTATCCAATCTTGCCTTTCCGTTTGATCCTAGTATTTTGAATGCATTCTCCTAATCCTCAGTGAGATCGGATCTCTGAACTCAGTGAGGAGTTTGAGGCTGCTGCAAATCAGGTCCAGACTCCCTTAAGAAATGTTGTGGGTTGCTGAATAAGGGGAAACTTCACATACTTTGTGAAATGATGTCTGTGACAAATTCTTAATTATTTGTCCCCACTTGTAAATTGGGCATATGTAATACCGTAAATTATTCCTTTTCTTTGTATAAAAATATTGTGTCCTGGTTTGTTGCAAAACTGTCTTGTAGGCGCCTCTGTAGCAAGATAAATACAGGCTTTGTTAACAGAAGATCAGCTACGCAGATAAATTGCACACAGTTAATTCTCAACTTTTAGCATTTTCGTGGCTCTTACTTGCTCACTCTCTACATAAGAACAACGACCTGTATCGGTGATGAAAACAGATGTGAGCCGGGTGTACGGATTGTGTTTTCACACACCAAAGATCCAAACACAGTGCAAGCCTAACCGCCTCCAGATGTGGTCAAGGCAGATCCGACTCACAATGCATATTCACCATGCATTAACATGCATTTTTCTTTGTCTGCATAAAGCGTCAGGTGTAAACGAGGCGTAAGAGCAATATTGAAACAGAAGTAAATGGGGATGCAAGTGCACAACTTTGTGACCAGCAAATTATTTTGCAATAGCGTGATCTCATGTTCACCTTGTTATAACACAAGAAATGAACAATTAAAAGCAAAGAGACAGTCAGGGTTAAGGGATTTCTACATCGATTGATTTTGTGTCAAGTCTACTTCTGAACACGTGGATTTTTATAATTCCTAGTTCAATAATAAGGACACCACAACTGTACAAAAGTAAGGAATTTATAATCAAATGTTTCACATGCTGCCTGACTGGATTACCATGCTAATAACAGAACTCACAGTCCCCAAGCAGGTAAGTAGGCTATACATACCTCACGAGGCAGCTGTTTTTTCTTGAGATCATGTGAGCTCACATCTTGAACATCTTGCCATCTTAACACATTGGCGTAAATAAAGGAATGTATGAATTTCTGTTGTATATTATGTTGTGGATGTATGCATATAGACAGTAAGGCCACATCGGATGTTTGTGATGTGACAATTTTTTTTGGCATACCATCGGCCACGATCTTGGCTGCGCAGCGCAACTGGCTCCTCCTCCTCCTCCTCGGTAAAATATCAGAAATTTTTTTTTTACTATGCAGTCAAACAGAGCTGCTGATGGGACAGATGTGAATTGCGGGGCGGTCGTGGCCAAAATACTTTACTGATAAATACTATTAGTACAACCACAGATATTCTTCTTCGGATAAAGGTAAACAGACGTATGAATTTGTGATGAAATGACAAATCATCATCTCCTGATTAGATAAAAAGCCACATATAGCACAGGACAATATTCCAGGTTTGTATCTGTCAAGTTTGAACAAAATATAACATTATTATTAAACGCTATTGAGTTAAAATGTTATAGTTTTCTTGTTATCTCTAACATTACATGATGATCCGGAAAAGTAGATGAGCAATATAAAGAGTGTCAACATGTTACTCTAGCCCCATCCACACTGCCGTTTGGATGTGGGTAAACTGCGCCAATTCCCTGCCTCCGTCTCAGTGTGAATCTCTTGGAGGCGGCGAGGGGTGAAATAAAAAGAATAAAAACTTTAACTAACCAAGTGTTTGTGATGAAAGTAAATCAATGTGACGGTCAGCCCTCCCGAATGAGACTCCAGTTAACTTTCCAAAAGTTGGTCCCTGTGTTTCCCTTCATCAGGCTACACCGATGAGTGTGAATAATTCAAATGCACACATTAGCCTGAATGTTTTGCTACATTACGGCAAAAGGTAATAGTAGTTTTGAAGCATGATACGGTGCGCATATATTAAACTTCTAAACTCTAACAGAACGGACACATCTGCAAGGTTCTCCGATGACTTCACAGCCACAGCCCACTGCACTGTTAAATCATTTGTAATGTGGTGGCATGGCTGTTGTGGAACAACAGAGCACCAGCAGACCTGGGACCAGCTGCCCAACAGCCTCTTTTGCAATGTGCATGAATTTATGAAAAAATAGATTAGTAGAAGGAAAGGTGTCACACAGACAACTCCTGATTATACAATTATATATATATTATACAAAAAAAACATAAACAAATACAGGCCTATTTTCTAAAAGGAAAATATTACCAGTTCCAGTGAACTCATACCTGGCTATGGCCATGCCATCCATGAGGAAAAGGTTCAGGGCAAAACTGAGACTGATGTGTAAAGAATTATTAAAAATCGATGTAGTGCAGGTTGAGAAAAGTTGTACCTAGTTTTGATCATGCTCCAAAATCACTTGTTCCTATATTCCTATAATGCATCAAAATAGCACCTTTCTTTAGACTTTTCATGCCTGCGCAGGTTATTCAGTGCATTTTCTATTTATGCTTCTAAACTTGCACTACTAGCTTTTCATCTTTCTGTATATTTTTCTCCATGGTACAGTATGTTTAAGCACAAAAGCAAATTCCTTCTACGCGAAAACCAACTTGGCCACTGATCTGATTCCCTCTGATTACATTACCCTAGTTTCAAGCCTTTTCGCTTGTCTCTCCCCATCCTTAATGCATCAGCCTGATGGAACAAACTGGATGATGACGGACAACAGCATCTGAAAATGATAAACAACCATTTCTCAACATTTTCTTTTCGCACAAAGTGCTGCCTCCTTGGTGCTGCAAGGACACATCTTTTTCATTGCATGTTCATTTAACCAGCCTTGATTTGTTTAGCTGAACAGCAAGCCAGCCGGCCTGCCTATCTGTTCTGATTCAGTTGTTGATATGATGGCTGAGGTGACTGAGTTTGAGACGTTATTTTGGCTCAGCCTGTCGGCGCTGCCTGCCTGCTACGATCCTCTGCTAAGATGGCTAGGCAGCATGTGGGCGTGTGTGCAAGCATGCGTGTGCACGGGTATTTTTTCTTGTGTGTGCATTTGCGTGGGTGAGTGTATTTCATGTGTGCTTGTCTGTGCAGTGTGCACATGTTTGAGTGTGTGTGCCTGTACCTTATTCATGTGTGTGGGTGTATGCATGGGCAGAGCGCTACAGCTAACGGTGAATAGGCAACCTGAGGACATACTTATGAGGTTTCTCACTGTCGACGCTAACCAGTGAATATTAACCTGATGCTCTCTCAGCACCTTAAGCTGCAAAACACACAGAGGCAACATTTTCAAATTTTCTTTCTCATCTGTGTAATGCACTGATAAGTCTGTTATGGACAAGAGTGCACAGAGGAAATGGGAAGAGGGCTAGGTCAGACTGCGCCATTATTGCTGTCAGGTGATTTCATCATGATAAAAATATCATCCATCTCGTACTTAAATGGATGTAGATCTACGTAAGCCTTATTATGTGTTAGCTCAGGGCCTCATAAGTGCAGAGGAAACTCTGAAGAACTGTGGGTTTAACTCACCATGTCAAACTCACTCACATCTAATTACTTCTGATGTATATCAAAATGTACTCATGATAAATGAATATATATTCAAAAGTGGTGCCTATGAATATGACTGGCTGAGGTCCTTGGTATGTGAGACGTAAAGCACAAAATACATGTTCAGCCTATGGAGGAAATGAGAGCACAAGGAATTTGATTTGCTCCATGGCAATAATGATATAATAACACATGGACAGAGTCCTTGTCTTACCTTGGAAAAAACAAGAAAAAAAATATAATCACATAATGAAGCGAGCATTATGATGTTAAGAGTGTGTTCCTGAGCAGAGACAGTGACGAATGAAAGTGGGATTCGAGAATGTTCTGAAAAAGACCAAATTAAAGATTTTGCTTGTGTGATATAGAGTTGAGATGATCCTACTCTGTTATTCCATTGACCTCCATCATGACATAAGGACCTAAGACCCATTATTATTTAACTGTAAAACTCTAAAAGTTTTTTTTGATGGTTAACAGACATTTTAGCAGTGTGTGTGTGTGTGTGTGTGTCAGTATCACATCACATTCAGCGTATCTCTCAGGTCTAGTTGTATTAACAGAGAGCCATAATTGGATAGACATATTGAGTTTACATTAGTGGGCTGTACTCAAAATAATTGCTTATTTCTCTTCTGGAGTTTCAGTTGTATGACATCACTATTCTAAGTAAAAAAAATGCAATATATTAAATAAAATTACTGTTTAAACATTTTTTTTTTTTAGTTTGCATAAGATTGCCGTTCCTATTAAATTCTCTTGTTGAGTCAACAGAATTCTGCAACTTGTTTAAACATCATAGCAATGATTTTTTTTCTACTGGAGCTGCATTGTTCCAACTTTGGTGCAGAGGTGAAACCACTCCGAGCTGTTTGTCACCAATCTGTAAGTCTAAGTGGATGAAGACTGAATTCAATACTAAGCTCGATCACTGTTAGCAATGTATTCATTATTGTTCAAACAAACAACCATGACTCATATTGAAATCTATTAAAAACACATGGGTTTCCATCATATATGTTTTCTCGAAACTATAGCCCTCTCCAGACAGAGATCCGGCAATAGTGTGTAACTTACACACACTTAATACACTTAATGTGGTGTAACTGCGATGTGTAAAGCTGACACAGTGATTAACTCTAAATAATGTTTTAATGAGATCTTAAAATAAAGAGGGGAAAATAAGCTGTTGCAGTGCAGCACCTGGACACGCTAGAGTTATCTTAAAGGCATTTGCAAGCATTTATTTTATTTAATGACGTCAGGTAGGGCACATGTTATATACATAT
>OMLP01028914.1:11048-37810 GCA_900302685.1 Spondyliosoma cantharus | reverse complement strand
GGCCAGTGCCTGAAGGAGAGTCTCCTCCAGCCCTCCTCGTCCTCGGCCCCCCAGGTGATCTGGGGCACGGCAGGTGGGGCCTGGGGGAGGGGCCCTGCCCTGGCTGAGCCATGGTGGCCCTGTGATTGGTTTTCAGGTAAGGGAGTTGGATCTGGTGCGGGGTGGATGCTGAGGGTGCTCGTAGGATCTCCTCCACGAAAGACGGGGGCTACGCCCAGGTGAGGGGGCAGGCCACCTCCTCCGGGATCTCCCAGAGGGCTTTGCTCAGACACCTGTGCAGCCAGGTAGGTGCGTATTCCAGCCGGGTCGGTGTAGACGAGGATGCCGATCCAGATCACCGTGCCAACCTGGAGATGAGGCAGACGAACGATAATGATCGGTCAGTAGAAGGTTTATTTCTGGAGACTTCTAATCAGGTTGTTTTCGTCCAACTGATCACGTGTCTTTCATTTATTCATGCTCATATTCATATATCACATTCACATCATATATCATAACCCTCCGTTCAATCATCAGACATATTTTCTGCTTGACGTAGAGATTCATCACAACTGATTACTCCTTCACCAAATGTCACAACACATCAAATCACTCATATGCAGCGTGACATAACCAGCAGAGAAACTCCATCAACACTAAAGCTCAAATGTTATTTCCTGCAAGGGTCTGTGTGATGCCCATTTATTCATCTGCCCTTTATTTTGTATTCAGCACAGTTGCTGTGTTTTACACTCCTTAACTGACTTCAAGATATAAAATGACAATGGGAGTAATTTATGGTCCTGTTACTGCTAGACCACCACATTAATCCAGGTCTGGGACTACCTTTGCGTGTGGTAAACGAAAGAGCAAACCGTGAAAATGTTGTTTTTCAGGTCTGACATTTGGACTTTATCAACAAGACATCCACGTTTCAGTTTCGGCTGAGAACTTCAGAACCTAAAACTGCTGATGTGGACACGTGTTTTTAACTTTTCTTTTTCAGATTTAGCGAGCTTGATGTGGATGTGATGTCTCTGTTCACGTGGTTTCAACTGCAAAGCTACTTTTATCCACTTTAAAGCAATGGCACACATTTAAGAGTCAGCTTGAGGTTGCAGCCACACGCGTGTATAAATATTTGCGCGAGAATGTTCCTGTCAGTCTTCGTGACACTAAGACAAAAGAATGCAATTACTTTAACACAATGACTTCAGGCCCAGGAACAGTGCGGTAACACAAAAATGTTGGACAAAAGACAGACCGCAGACAACACAGAACAAATTTACAGTCTGCTTTATGTCCTTCCTCTCACCATGATGATGCGCTGAGCCAGACGCGTGCGGGCCAGGAAGTACACGACACGCAGCCTCTTGGGAAGCCTCAGGTTACGGAAGGCCGGGGTCTGCAAGGTGATTGTGTGGGGGGAGGGCCGTGGGGGAGGAGGGACCTCTCGTGTACGCAGCGGGCCGGGCTTGGGTGGCGGAAGCCCCGCTTCGGCTGGTAGGCGGCGGTTCAAGTCAGCCAACTGTGCGGAGTAAGAAGGTTTACACAAGGTTAGCAATGACTATCTTGACAACTAACCTATGAATAAAATGTAAAAAAAATCAACTGATTATTTGGAAATAATCACTATTTGTTACCATATTAATCACATCATTTACTCACAGCACATATTCTTCTAGGGATTAAAGGTTTACGGATACTTAATCAGATTTACTTTGTGTATGTACAAGTATAGGCTTATGGTGCTAATGCTAATTTAGCGGGGCACTGAGTTTAACACCAATGAAAGATTTCAGTATGTGTGACAGGTAGTGAAACAGTAAGAGGTTTTAGAAAAGAAGCGCACATGTGGGAATAAGTAATCTGAAAACTATGTGGCTAATGTACGCGTGTCTGTGACTGCTGCATGACCTCTTGTATCACCAACATCTGCTCATAGCAAACCAGTTGTGTTTTTAAGCCTTCAGTTATCTTCATGCTTACATTCGAGGTTTGTGGTTGATTTACAGATATGTGCTGCTGTTTGTTCATAATAAATACACAGAGACTCAAGAACTGCCGTGTTTTACTTTTAGTCTTGAGCAAACGCTGGCTTATATCTGTTTTAAGTGTGTGTGTATGTGTGAGAGTTCTCACCTCCATGCGTCGGATGTCAATAGATAGCACGGTTGTGAAGAAGAACATCTGCAGGAAGAAGTCAGACACCAGCCCCACAACAGCGAACAGACAGAACTCCTACAATATACAGAAAACAAGAGAGACCAGACAATCGTTTTATATTCTCGTGGTTTCTGAACTGTTAGTCATACAGCATTAACATATTTCCGTTCATATAAGATAGCTATGTTACCTGGATAGCTGGCACCAGAGTGAAATATCCAATGAGGATGATGCAAAGCTCAGTGGCCATGTTCTTCATGATAGACCAGCTCTCATTACTAAGGCCTGGTAGAAAAAGAAAAAAAACATTTAAACTCAATATGCCAGTTTGTAGTAAGACATTCCAGAAGTTGTTCAGTCTACAAGCCATTGATTTCTTAGAAAAGAAAAGAAGAAAGTCATTGTTGACTGCTCTCTATGCCATTACCCTGAGCGATGCGTAGCTTAACCTCGAGGTCGACGGGGGTGGACACGACGGACTTGGTGAGGACCAAAACGTTCTCCAGGCCGATCACCACCACCAGGTAAGGGAAAATCTCCCTGCAGACAGAAAAGAACAAAAACACAAGAATAAACAAAGACATGTATATAATGTGCGTAATCATTACTAGATAAATCTTTCCATGCAACTTGAGCATGTTTTTGAACCTCTGACTGTAATTTATTTCCCCATAAACATTCAAGAATCTGACAACAAACTCAAAACTAAAGTACGTTTTAGTTAGTTGGATCATCACAGGAAACACCAAGCAAGGAGTTCATGAGGTGGAACTGGGTTTGTCATTGTGGGTGATTGATGATTAATTTCACCAGCAGTTTAGCTGTTTCCGAACAACTAACTGTGTGGTCAACAAGATTTTAAATTGAAAAAAAAGTCAGGTAAATCATTGGGGGTTTCCATTTGTCACGCTGGTGCAAAGCGTACATCACACTGATCAAATATACACCAGTGATCGTACAATGACGGTTCTCTTCCTGTCAGAGCAGCCGACCGAACAAATCAAATGATAACTGAGCTCTAAATGATCTATCAATACTTGGCAGGTGTCTGTGGCTAGTTTTTTCCCAGTGGAGGTGTAAAGAGAGATTAGTTTGAGGGCCTAGATAAGCTTCTCCTGTAGAAGAAGAAGTGTATAACTGGGTCACAGAGGAGTCAACAGCTCCGCGGGTTACATCAGACACAATCAAACACACACGTTACCACTATCTCAGCCCTACATGTGCAGTCGACCATGAGTAAGCAGAATGCGGCACAGCTTTCATTCATATCTTTGATACGTTGACCTTGATGTGTGTTTATGCAAATGTACAGAAAGTACAAGCGCAGCTCACACCGACTTGCGTGCTTCTCAGTCAGTGGTTGGACAACAGTGTGCAGTTATCACGCCACGGTGTCTGCTTTCTAACAGTCCTCAAGTGATTGGACAGCCATTGAATGTCAACATCTGTTTAGGTCCACCCCTTCCTGAAGTCCCACCCACATCCACGCCTCGTCCCTTCTTCTTCATCCACGACAACAAAACTGACTTTTTGCCCACCTGCGTAAACATTAACGCAGATCCATGTGGAATCAATGTGGAGGAAGTGGGAAGTCACTAAGCCGGCGCGTGTGTGTGTGTGTGCTGGTGGACTTGTCCCTGTCTTTCCATGAATAAGATAAGAGATAATGATAAAACTGTAAACGTCTGCCGGGGCAGTAAATATTAACAGAAAACATATAAATGTCAATACCAGAACATAATGAGGACGACATGACAGATGCAGAAACTGTTTTTCTGTGATCTCACATAAATAAATTGAATTTATTAATTGCAAACATCAGCATGCTAACATGATAAAAATGACAATGCTAACATGCTGATGTTTAGCAGCTACATCGTTTATCACGCTGACCATCTAAGTTTACCGTGTTAGCATGCTAACATTTGCAATTACAAGTAAAAACAAAGCACAGCTGGGTGGGAAAGTCGTTCATTTTGCAGGTAACCGACCATAAACTTAAGAATTGGATAAAACTTTTGAACAGTTAATGGTGCTAGGTTGAAAATGTAAAGAATGGTAAAACATTGCCATGAAATTTGGTGATGAATCTTAACAATCGATTTCAGAAATGTCAACCTAATGGCGGCATTAAAGGAAAAATCAGAGGATCATCGAAATTAGAATTTATTTTCTGAGAGAAATACTTCAGTCTGGACCAAAGTGAGCCACGCTGCTAACGTGGCGGATACAAATTACCAAAGACTGTAACAAGTTCCCTGCCTGCCGATGGCTTTAAGGGTTAAGGCTAATGATCTAAGTTTAACCAATAATTTACAACTGAAAAACAAACTCTCAAAACAGCTGACCGACAGGCAAATTAACCAACAAAAGGTGGAGCCAAAACTTTTGGACAATCTTCCAAAACAGTGTGCATTCCTACCCTCCATTGAGCGTAGGCGTCAGTCCAAACAGCGTACACAGTCCCACAGACATGAGCAGGGAGCTGAGGACTGTCACCACAGCAGCCAGAGCCAGACCCCACTTAGACTTCACCATGTCAATCTTACCTGCAGGGAGGGAAAGAGGATACATTGAGGACAAGACACTATATATAGCTCAGAACTATTCAACATTTCATCCATTTTGTTTCAGGGTTACATTTGTACATTACATTTGAAATAAATGTCTTGAACAAGGTGCAAATCTAATCAGCTTGAGTGCTTATATTAATTTTGTGTGCTTGGGAGTATGTGTACGTTTGTTCCATGAACTAATGTTTGTACTGGCAAGTGGCTGAGGGTTAGGCGAGTGCATTCTTACAGCGGTGTGCAATGTTCCTGTGTGAGGATTATCCCTGTGCCAGACAGGAACAACCTTGGCACACAAACACACGTGCGCACACAAAAGGCGCAATAGGCATGAGTCTGGATCTTTGACACATTTCAAAGATTAATTGGTGTAGAGGTGTTGGAACAAAGAAAACTAAGTGAAGGCAATAAGGACAGAGCGGACAAGGAGCTGGACTGACGTGTGGAGAAGTAGATGTAGGCAAAAAGGATGATGTATGTGGTGACGAGCGGGATGAGCTCAGCGATGCCGATCTCCTCTTTAAAGTGGACGTGAACCATGTGGTCGTCTCTCAGGCTGCAGTTGGCCGAAGGGTGGAGCTGCTTCAGACGGGACCGCAGGCTGCCCAGGAACCTGGACACACACACAGACGTCACGATAGACATCATCATGACCAACAGATACATCAACAACTGATTAAAATACACAATTACTGTAAGGATATGGTGGGGTGATACAGATGATTGGTAGGCTACATCTCAGAATTAGACAGACCAAATTTAGCCCACATTATTTCTGGTCACAAATAGATAGAAATTGTTGCTCAAAGGAAGCAAGTAATCCAACCCTTTCGTTAAAGGTGAGTCTAAATAGGGGCAGCAGACTTTGCATATGGCAGTTTCATTTTTATTTGTATTTTCCCTTCTTTAATCGGGAAGTCCCTTCAGATTAAAATCTCTATTTTGAAGGGAGCACAGAATAGAGCAAGCAACAACAGACAGTTTAAATATGCATGAGATAAACATTGTGTGATAACATGAAAAAGAAATACTGAAAGGAAAGCGGATGCGAGCTAATATTTTATATCCAAGAGTTAAATTGTAAAGTTGATGTGATTTCTGTGCAAGTACAGTGAATGAAATCCAAGAAAAACACACACTTGCATGTTGCTCTTCACTCACCCTGCGTCATAGCTGGACAGCACCACAGTGATTGTGTACGTCACCACTCTCTTCCTGTTGTAGTGACTGACGCCAGTGTACTTCCCAGGGACGCCAAACAGCAGGTCTATAAACACACACAGTTCAGCTCACTGCTGCAAATGATGATTTCCTGTCTCAGTGACGAATAAACAGGAAGTATTCACACTTAAGCGTCTAAGTAATCTAGACCGGTAATCATATGAGTTGCTTAGCAACCAACTCAACATCCCTACAGATGTTTTAATTGCCTTTTAAAGACACAAAATGAAACATTTCTGCATTAAAATGTCTAAAAACGATGCCTTTGTTATATCATTTGTTGAGTTATGTACTGACATTAGCTTAAATGTTTCCCAGCAATGTTCAAACCTAGAAAAAAATCCACATTTTCTCAAGTTAAGTAGGTGCAAGGAAATCCGCAAGCGTGAATAAGACTGTGCGTCTAAAGAATGCACACTAAAATCTGGGTGCCATGTTAACTACATTATCTACATTGATGAAGAGGGAGATGTGTGGGAGTGTGGGACCTCCTGCCTCGTGGTGCCTGTGGATACATACTTTACGATCCAGGTTCCTAAGGCAGTCTGACTGGCCTTCCATCAGCTCGGTAAAGAGTATCAGTCTGACTGTATCTGGCAGCCAAACTGTCTCTGACTCCAGCATAAACTTCCCACCTCTAAATCAGTTGAGCTGGCAGGTGAGGCAGAACACTGAGCGAGCTTTGGCCAGTCAGGGAGGGTGATTTGGTTCACTATGTCAGTGGGTAAAGTTTCAGAAGAGAAATCTAAAAAGTTCCCAAGGAATGAAACTGCTTGTTCTCTGTCGATACGAAAGCTGCTTAGTTTTCTGATACCACAAATCCCCAGGCAAGCCCTCCCCTGCAATTACTTCTGCTGAATGATGGCAGACTCCTTCCAACAATGCAGTCAGACTACAAAACTCCACTCCTTATATTTTACACATTCATGTTGCATTTTAAAAACAACCACACCAATCATCATAATCATAACATCTACAAATAAGTGAGTCAGATAAGATGTGTCAAAGACACTCAGCATACACTCAGATACCGCTCAGACTGTCAGCGTCAGCCTCTCTGCTAATGGATTTCCCTCTTGGTGAGTCATTCGGGGCGCTTAATGGCACTTAACGGTAAGAGCACAACTCTCTCTCTCACACAGCACAAGTTATTAAACTGGAAGCTTCAGAAATCAAAAAGGCATTTTATAGAAATGAACAATGTCACTTCATTTCATACCTCTGTAGAAGTTTGAGGTCTCAGTCACTAGTTTCAAGGCTTCTTCAACTCAGTGTGTTCAGTTCAATTAGTAAATTAAAGTCGAGTTTAAAGTCGACGATAAAGTAGGGTATGCTTTTGGGTGTGGCTACCTTGTTATTGACGTGTCACTCCCAGAGCAAGTTGTCAAACAGGACAAAGACGTAGCAGTGTGTATCTATGGCACTGTGCGCATTTAAATAGCCGTGAACTTCTTTGGGTGTTGTCTGTGTTTTTATCTGCGAACTGTGAAAGTTAATTATAACAGTTTGGTTGCCAAGTGTTCTGTAAGACACTCTAAGGAGTCAGCTGTTTACTATTTAAGTACATGTTGTTGTGTACATGTCTTATATCTATTTTAGCTCCTCAGTTAATATCAGTTAACTTGGCGAACAAAGCTGGCTAGCTATTGCGAGTGTTAGCTTCTAACTTTGCTCCTCCCCTTAGTCCAAATATGGTCACTACTGGCTGGCTGGTCTCAACGCGCCACAGCTTCGGCTTTACGATTCACACTTCTAAAACTGACCTGTCACATCTCACTTTCATCACTTTTATAGTTAAATATCCCTGAAGCAAGAAAAGGGAAAGATGCTTTTTCACAAGCACCTACGCAAGTCGTCTGACAGCTCATCCGAGTGCTGCTCGTCCTTACCTCGCAGCGTGGCTGATGTGTGCAGGCCTTTCGGTTCATGTTTCTGGATGGTCTTGAGGAGGTCTGGGTCCGAGTCGAAGAGCTCCTGCTGGTTCTGCCAGTAGTTGCCGGGAGAAACGAGCAAACAGCCGTGCTCTGGCAGCACAGACTGCATCCGCCGCAACCCCGGAAACAGGTCGGTCACCTGGAGACAGAGCGACTCCAGACTGCGAATTCCGGAGCTGACAAAGGACAGAGAAGGAGCAGACAGTTGATATAACACAGCTCACAAGCACCAAAAAAGAGAAGGACAAGAGAAGTATAATGTCATTAATGTTTTAGATTCAGATCAGCTGCTGTCCTTTGTATCAGAACACATATCAAGTGCTCGGTACAGTACAGCTGTTGAACAGTCAGAGGGGTGCAACACGTGCTCGGCCTTTAAGTTCATAACGCTTCAGTGACTCAGTTTGTTTGTTTTTAGACCACATTTTTTTGTTAGATGTCGAAGATGTTTCTTTTTCTTTCTCTCACACCAAAGGCAACATCATTTGAGTTCAGTTCTCGACTCTGAACTGCTGAACAGACACCAATGTGTCTGAATATTTAAGGTCTGTCATCTGCTTTTTAAGTTTGTCTTTACCTCCAAGAAAGGTAATTATCAATAGAGACATACATGATTTAACATCTGATTTTACCACTGTGCATGCGTGTTTTTGTGTGTTTACCTGTCGGAGTAGACATGGTTGCGGATCTCCTCCAACAGGCTAAAGGCTCGACCCAGTGGCGACCGAAACACATCCACCGGCACCAGGCTGCTGTCCCATGGAGACACCGCCGCCTTCACCAACACCTGCTGGATGTAGGCAACCGGAGGACCCCGATACTACAGCACACACACACACACAGAAACACAAAGATGTAGGTGACACATGAAGACAAAACATGAAACAGATTGTGTACTGAAGCAGCCACATTAGCAGGTAGCACAGCTAAATGCTGATGATTGCTTTTGTAAGCAGAACTCAGACGGTGAAAGTCTTCTGTGAACACTGTTGTCCTGCCTCGAAGGCTCACAGTAAATTAAAACTACTGCTGACATCTACTGTAAGTGAGCCAATCGCTTTGTGTTCATCTTCTGCCTCTATAATTTATGAGCCTCCATCTTTGCTGTGAAACCTATGTGGCCTACGTCTGGCTCGGAGAACCAGTTTCAGACTTTCGGAGAGAGAACAATCTTGTGAAGAGGCTTCAGTTTTGGGCTGATTAGGATTCAACGTCAAGGAATAAATGCAAGTTGCAGCCAAATGTAAATAAATGTGCGTGCGTTCTCTCCACCTACCCAGTCGGGCCGTTCTCCGAGGTCTCCCTGAGGCTCATGGGAAGGGACGCTGTAGTCTCGCACCCCTGTGGTGAACTCCACAGGACCCGTCCCCGGCAGGGGAAGCCTCAATAACGGATAGCTAGGGGGGAGAGAGAGAGAGAAAGAGAGGGAGGAGGGGGGTCACAGGGTGTATTACAGATATGAAACACAAGTGTGAGAGTGACTGAACCGTTCAACGAGTGCCGACATGATCTGTTCGAAATGTTTTCAACAATATGTCAAGGAAATTTGATTCAACTGATATTTCAAATTGATTCTTTACATTATCGATTCCGCGGCTGATTTTTTTCAACGATTAATTGCTCCTTATTTAAAATTAAAAATCAAGAACATCTTCAACGAGCAGTCCAAAACCCAAACGCTCTTTATTTACTGTCATAAAAGACAAAGAAAAGCAGCGAATCCTTAAATTTAGGAAGCGAGACCCAGAATAAGTTTGGCATTTTTTACTTAAACGACACGATTCATCCAATTATCTAAATAACTGGCAACTAATTTTCTTTCGACCAACTAATTGATTAATCAACTAATCACTGCAGCTCTACAGGCTTCCAGAGCCTAAATCATTTCCTGATTATTTATTTCTCATTCTGACAAAAAACAGCCCAAAAGATATAATATGAAATCTATATAAAGAAACATGATCAGATCTTAGTATTTCACTGCACAGTAGCTTCTAATCAGTTGATACATACACCTGATATAATAATGCACAAATACGACATATTTTCCAAGTAATTGGTTAAACAACAAATTGATTTCACATTAATATTGACAAATGAATAATTCATTCAAAGACAAAGGTGTACAGGTAGAAATAATAGACCACTTGATGATGATCCGTTTGAAGGTTACGTGTGTGCGTGCAACACTTGAGAACATGAAACCAGGGCCTCCAGCGTTTCTCCCCAGATGAAGTGCTACCTGGAGAGACCCGCTCCCTCTTTCTCTGAGAAAATGGGCGGGTCCTTATGAAACAAGTTCTCTTTGAGCACTAAACCACTTACTTCTTGTCCTGCACGTGTGTTTGTAGGAGTAGCGAGTTCATTTTGAAATAGTGTTAGGCAACCCTGACACGCAGCGAACAGACTAAGCTTTCAGCGCTGGCAGGAGAGATGGATAGATAATAAGACATAAGTTGTGCTTACTGATCACGTACACCCACATCAGAGGATTAACGAATTGCAGCTAAGTCCATTTCTTGTAAAAATCACAATCGGGAGAGAAAACTCAAGTGTCACTAAGCCTTGTTGTTGTCAGACATTATTCAAGTATGTTGTCATCATGAGCTTTTGCAATCGGCGGTCAAGTTGGGACAGAGTCCCTCAAGAAAAGTAGTTTATAGGACTGTCGTCAAGACCCAGACAAGTCAAAATCAGAGCTGAGTTGAACCGTTAACTTGCAACATACAGGAGATGAGCATTTCACACAGGTCTACTCTAATGTGTGGTTGACCCATGTTGAGAAAACAGCTGTCACACTGCTAACAAAGACGCTAGTCTGCAGTGTCGATCCCGATACACATCACTGACAAACAGAAGAAGTACACCGTGTGCTCAGACTATCGCCTCACATCGGCCGCTATCTGTCTACAGTGAATCTGTTAAATATGCACTTCTGTTCTGCAAACCGCGCACTCATCCGCTGTGTGCTGGAAATCAGACTGGAAAACACACATTTTATGTCAACAGCAAGTAGGTTGTGTAATTGCTGGTGGTGTTATCTTGCCAGATATGATGTCAAAGAAAGTTTCCAAACAACCACAAGATTTGATGTTTGAGATTAAGTTTTGGTTGAGTGTCTGGAAAATGATCCTCAAACTCAGGAGCAGGTGATGAAGTATTTGCTGAGTCGCTGGTATTGATCAAACACATCGATCTTCAGCTTCCACGTGGACTGTGTAATGTCATTTTGTGCTGTTGGACGGTACACACATCACTTTGCTTTTGCTGATTGCTGGTCAGTTACAGAAAAACCTCTCTTCACTCCGTTTTCCTCCCTCTCTCACCTCCTTCCCCTCCATGCCTCCCACTGCCTCCCCCGCTCTCCGAGGTCACTGTACCTCCACAAAGGCCTCTTTTGTGCGGAGCCGGCCCCCCTCCTGACAGACAGATGGAGGGACAGGCCTCCCATTCTCACAGGGCCATTTTCTCACAGCCCTGTGCTCCAGTCCTGCCTTAAACATCCCCGTCGTCAAACTCTTTTCTTTCACGTCGCCCCGGGTGGCGGTCAGCCGTCCATTTGGATCGGCACCCCTGCTGTAAGGTGCTGCGAGGACAGCACGCAGCAAGTATGTGTGTGTGTGTGTGTGTTTCGGATTGCTGAGATTGTTTTACAGTGCCTTTGGTGATGAGGCCAGGCCAACTCTCTGACCTCTGTTCTCTCTTTTGACCAGAGATTTAGCAAGAGTAGATATGTGTGTGTGTCAAGTGAATGTTTGTGTCAGTGTGTTGGCGAGGGGGGGGGGCCTGTTATGTGTGTGCAGATGGCCGGCTCAGAGGAGCTGAGCCGGTTAGTCGCCTCCTCTGTCTGTCCAACCACTTTCTCTTCGATTCAGTTGAGAAGACTGAAGAGAAAGTGGTTGGACAGTTTCTTTATTTAGAAAACTAGACCTCCAGACTGAATTCACCCCACCAACTGTTCTCTGGGTGTACAAAGGTCGTATTAACAACAAAGAATTATAAACAAGTTCTTAAGTTTTAGCTGAAGGCAGGTGCAGTAATGCAGAGTTCACACTAAAAGGACTGTTGCTGTAATTTCCCTCTCACTCTCTTTTTTTGAGATCGCCCAAAAAAGAACTGGCACTTGCTCCTGTGAGCGACAATCATGACGTGTGACCGGTTCAAAGAAGCAATCTGAGAGCTCACAGACGCCAAAGATATGAAGCAAGCTATATGTGTGGTTGTGTTGGGGAGCCACCTAACGGGCTGCAGCCAATCAGAGATGACACGAGCTGTTTCCTTTTTTCCCCCTCGCATCATTTCCTGTGTCACTTCTGCCGTGTGCTGTCACAACAACAACTAGATTAAAGACCAGACAGACTTATTGGGGATTCATCCTGGTGAATGATGTTGTAAAGTTTGACCCCCCCCGTTGCTGATCAGTCACATTGTGTGCAATCCACATCTACTTCAAGAATTCCGACTCTAAGAACAGAAAGTTGTGCAGTGTGAACAGTACAGTGATCTGATATAGTCATGTAGTGTAACCAGGACATTAGGAAGTCAGCTAGAAAAACCTTCACATTTACTGCTTGGATTAGTCGTGTCTGGAGAGGTTACGTCAATAGACGTCTCTCACATTATGGATGCATGACAAATCGTCAGCCCGAACGTGAAATGGGAAATTATTATCATCGGCTGCAGTTTCCCCACAACAGAAATGCAATCATTACTTCCATTTCATGTTCGATGCCGCCACAGCAGGACACACTATGGCCCAAATAAATGACACAAAAGACAAGTGCGGTGCAGGTGCTCCGAATGTCTGACACAAATAGAAGTTAATCAAAATGTTCAGCACAGAAACATAAGCAACAAACTCCAGACAGAACGCCTACCAGCAGGTGAGGATGCTGGCGGAGGTGAAGAGGATGATGGGGACCGGGTAGGAGGCACACAGCAGCCCGTGGCGGTAGAAGGCCGCCGAGATCTTCTCTCTCAGCTGCTCGCGCAGCGTCATTCTTGGTGACGGGGTCAACTCCCGGCCATTGGGAAGCACTGCGCGACCGATGACGGCGCGCCGCGGGGCATCCAGGGACCTGGAGGAGTGGGAGAGGTAACAGTTTAATAATTCATTTAAAAACTCAGAGATGCTGGTATGTGTTTCACAATGTGTATCAATTACTGACTTGTTTCCCAGCACACATTCACATTCTACATGTGCATCACAGAGTTTGTCTGACTCATCAGATGTAGAGGGTTGGTGTAACAGAAATAGGTGGCTAATGGCAGCAGTTTTCAAAATCTCTATGGAAACAACAAAACCTCTGAGCCTGCAACCTACATGTGGAAAATGGTGAGATAACCTGACCCTGTCTTGCATTTTAACACCAGGACTTATCGCCCGATGTGCAAAACAAGCTCCCCTTGACACTATTTTACAGCGCCACCCAAAACGATTATGATTGGTTTAAAGACTGAATGAGAAAAGGTGCAGCCGGACCTTTTTGAGATCTAGCCATGCAGGACAACCAAAGAACGATCTCAATCAGTACATTTCTTCAAGTTAAAATACCGAACAGTCAACAATGAAACTCCTCTTACAAGAATTTGAGGGGGCCGACCTGAAGATAAAAATTAGAGTAAACACTTGTTGACAACTTGTTTTACAATAATCTGATCTTAAATTGATCTTAACTGATCATGAACAGAATAACTGCTTGCACTTGATGAAATGGATTAAGTTAGTAGCAAACTCCTGATCAAGTTGACGAGGTATTTAGCGGGTTAGACGCTTTACGAAGAAGAAAGCAGCGCCTGTTGTTAATTAATAATCTAGCATTATTTGTCTTGAGTAATAATGTCTGACACTATCCTGCTTCACACATGTGAGGATTTTCTTCTTCTCTTTGTCACAATTTATAGGGAATTGAATGTCTTTGGTTTTTGGATTATTTGTCAGACAAAAGATGTTTATCTGTGATTGTCAACTTGAGCTCTGAGAAAGTATATATAAAAAGTTAAATATCTATGACTGCTCAATATTCTAGGATGCCAAACACCAGAATCGAGTCAAAAAAGGTTCCTACAGCTCATGATCACCACGGCTTCCTCAGATCGACCCATGTTTGTGCAGCCATGACACAGATTTGATCTGTGACTTACAGTTTTTGAGTGCTTCCTGAAAGCCTGGGGTTAAAAATGTGAAAAACAACTGTGACTGTGATTTTTTTTGTAAATATCATCTTGCATCATGTCTCCACAGCCACACAGCTAACAAACAAACACACAGAGGCCAGATCCTTAAGGAAGCTCTGTCCCAAAACACCTAATTCTTCATGTGTTGCTGCACGTGACGCTTGTCTACAGGAATGTTGTGTTTTTTCCTTCAGACAGGGGTCACATGCTCGACAGCACCTGAACACACAGCAGCTCATTCAGCAGCAGAAAGAAGGTGTGGACGCCATCACACCAGTAGGAAACACGCAGCTGCACTGACGCAAGCAGATGTACACGTCTCATCGATCACACACACCTGGGTGAAAAACAACCACCAGGTCGTCTGTTAGGAGTCTTTTGTTATCGGACGCTGGGTAAATTCCACTTCCACCGAGGTGGGAGAGCACAGAGAGATAAGCTGGCCATGGCGGAAGAATTAAGCATTTAATAAAAGGTTCTTAAATATTTACCAGCGCTGAAAGAATTCATTAATTTTAGGGATCAATTGTTTTAGGGAAAAATGTTCACATTCACTCGTCTATACCTTTAAAATACGAGGATTTACTGCTTCTTTTTGAAGTATATTCAATCTTAAGTATATTAATTTTAGATGAATTATTAAATTTAGGTCGGTGGCCAAAAAGTAATATCACGATCTTACTTGTAATCTTTTTATCTCAGTTTTTTAAATGCCCTGTAGACTTGAGATATCCCGTGATTTTCATTCTTGGCACAAGCTCAAGGCACATCCTCAAGGATACATCACAATTTGTCCAATGATCAAAGCCGTCTAGTGTCTCAATCACAATCTAAACTCACCTCTTGGCTTAAAGAATTAGCGAATGAATCGTTCAGTCGATTGACAGAAATTTAATGATCAAGTTCCGTAACTGTTTTTATAATCAAGCAGTCATTTAAGTTTCTGTTTCCAGCTTCTCCCATGTGAGATATTCATGTTTTTCTGTGTTTAATGTCGTTGTAAACTCATTATCTTTGGGTTTGGTCTGTAAACTGGACAGCTGTCACATTTGGAATCTTTTTCCTTTTGGGGAATTATGATCCATTTTCTAAACATTTTCTGACAATATGTTCGGGTTTTTCATTGTTGGTCGGGGAGAGCAGGTTCAAGATGTCACCTTTTGACTTTCCTGTCTTAA
Organism: Spondyliosoma cantharus; assembly: GCA_900302685.1. NCBI lineage: Eukaryota > Metazoa > Chordata > Actinopteri > Spariformes > Sparidae > Spondyliosoma > Spondyliosoma cantharus. The sequence goes on along the minus strand of OMLP01028914.1, from coordinate 22,585 downwards.
AAAAAAGTTAGTAGCTGACAACTAATCGATTAATCGTTGCAGCTCTACTACTATTACATGAGACAATCTCTTCAAATGTGTCAAATGGAAATGTGCATGGCTCTGTGTGTTAATAACATCACAGTGTGATTCTACTGAAAGTCATAAAATTGATATTACAGGATTTAAGATTGTGGGGGAAAAGGGGAAATCTTTGCCGTTTGGTTTGTTCACCTAACTTCAAACATAATCAGGATCCTTCAGTTTCCCATACCAACTCAATCTGCTGTTGACTTCTCTGTTCAATCTCTGCTCTCGTCTGTGTATTTACCCTGCAGACAGGCCGAGCGCTGCTTTATCAGTGTTTGTAGTCATACACTGTTTGACTGACTGCCTTGGCACACAAAATGCAGCTGGATTTGTACAGTATCTCATTCTATTAACCATTACCGACATCTCTCTCTCTCTCTCTCTCTTGCCTCCGCCTCTCGTTACATTATATTGTTAATGCTGCCAAAACACAACAACAACAAAGCTCGTCGCATTAGCCGTAACCACGCTGTATCCATCGTACAAGTGTTAAACTGTTCAGAGACCGTACCTGCTAATTGGAGACCAGGTTATCTCTCTGGCTCGTGGCTGCTTTTGTCCCCTGAAAGCAGCGGCACTGGGTTTTTTAAACTTAAGCGGTGCCTTGTGGTTAACATAGTGCTCCCCTCTTGATTCAGGCAGAGTGTGCGACTGCTTGGCTTGTCCCCCCGGGAGCAACGGAAACATTCCCCGGGAGGAATTCGCCTCAGGAGTCTCTTGATCTGCCGTTATAAATACCCTATACAGTAAAAACAGCAGCGTCCTGGTGAGCTCGCACAATGGGTTCTGCAAAGGTCAAACAGAGCTTTGAAGCGAAGCCTTTCTGCTCTCTGTTTCTGAAGGGAAGTCGACTCTCGGCCAGGTTCTGGTGCTGCTCGCTGTCCAGCAAGGGAAAACTTTCAATGAGCGGCTCCATTTCTCAGCTGTCTGTCCAGTTCACCGAGTGCTGTGGTGTTACGTGGGTGTAGCAGCGAGACCTGATTTGGCAAAGGCTCAGCAGCATCTCCGTCAGTGGACTAATCCGGGATTGAGCCGATCGGAAACTCAACGAGCAGTGCTCCGGGCCTATGGCCACCCCCCACCGCTTCCCTCCTCCTCTGTTCACAGCCTGTAGGCAGCCTATCGTGTATGTTCAAGCCCGCCAAGACAATCACTTCTCAGGAGCATGACAGGTCTGAAAGAAAAACCTGAACTTCAGGGTACAGGTAAGCTGTTGTGTCAGGCTGGTTTGACCGGAAACCAGCAATTGTTTGGAAAATCCTATTCTGTCTGGCCAGGCTGTGTTTGTTGGAAAATACCAGCTAATAAGGATGATGGAATAAAAATCACATTTCTGCTTAAAACCCAACAAACCGCAAATAACTTCTCCATGACACCCGCGTGGAAAATGTCTCCGTTAAAAAGAAACCCTGTGCTTTTTGTCGCAAATGTGCCAGGCAACTAATAATCTAACAAAGAGCGGTCTATACGCTTCCCACGTGAGAAGCCAGCACACTCGACCTGCAAACACAAACACGGCTACAGATATGACGGACGCAGCGTTTCACGTTGCCAGCACAAATTCAATTAAGGAGATCATTGTGGGTCTCTGCAGCTTAATTAGGAGGCCTGCAGATTAAGCAAGATTTATAGAGCCACATGCCTTCAATATAAACTCAGGACCATACACACCAACACTGGAACGGAAGATTTGAGCTTACCTCTTTTCAACACTTGCTAAAATGCCAAGTTTGAAGGCATCTCCCGGGCTTATAGCGTCCAACTGCATAACTATCAGCTTCTGTGTCATCCAACTCATTTACACGACTTCATAAAAACATTACAAGTGAAGTACTGTAACCCAAAAAAAAAACTATATATCCACAAATACTCCAGAGAGATTTAGGCTGTGTCCATTTTCCATCACATAACTGCATCAGCTTTTAATCCCATAGCGGCAAAATGTGGAGGCACGCTCCTCTGATCAGTGACTCCCATCAGGACAGCTGTACATGAAGTGACGAGCAGATCACTGCAACACACGGCTCTTTTACAACCAGGGGGACATTTCCTGTCAATCAGTAACCATATATTGTAATAATAACAATAATAAGAGGAAGTCCATTTCCACACAAGGATTACATTTTTGGCACAGCCTTTAGAGGAGGAAGAAGATGCACAATCAAGTAAATTTATTTAAGTCTTAATTTCCAATAATTTCTGATCATTATCACGCACACGCCACTGACTGAATATTACACTTGGTAAAGTTTCATACGTCGACTCAAACAACTGCCTTTTTTTTTTTTCTTCTTTTTTAACCCTAGACCACATTACATTAGCCAAAATGGTGAAATAGTTTATCACAAGACAGCGAACACATACAGGATGATGATCATGAGGATGAGGGGCTGATGCAACCCTGTCGCAACGTCACCTGCCGAGAAGAAGAAGATAAAACAGAGACTCCCACAGCCACCGAGCCGGAGCACCAGGCAACAAACAAGGTTTTAAAGATGTTTTTTTCAAATAAATGGACTTTTACTTTTAACTTTAGGTAGAATTTAACACAATTTTAAGACAGGGGGGAGCAGGAGGATTGAGTGATCCATTGCAGGTTTCCTCTTCAGCAGCACTTCTTGTACACTATATTTACCTCAGACATATTTACCACAAAGCATCTGTCAGATCAGTTTGTCTCTGACAACATGTCAGCGGAAATAACAGCTCGCTGCTTTTCCTCTACAAACCTATAATGTGACCTGAAAAGCTGTAGAAACCACTGATCTAGCACGTGAAAACAATGCCCTTATTTATCACGTGTAAAATGCTATTAATTTCCTCGTACATCACACATGAACAGGCACCTCCGTGTGTCCTTAGTGTGTGATTATTTCAAGAGTGAATCTATATTCAGGATGCTGTCAAGTGGCTAACTAGCCAACTACAACTTGACCACAGTGATGGTTGGTGGACACAGCTAGCTAGCTCCCAGCATCTTGCAAGGTCTCTTCACTTTTATTTTCAACAATAACACTGACACTCAAACTAAGCCTTAACCCAAGTTTCCAACTGTACTTTCACAAAAACGAATGAAGTGTGGGAGTTAAAGCCAAGCCCGGTAACTGTTAGCTCGCGTGCTAACGGTTACCCGAGTACGTTAGTGGCCGTTAAGGTTACACAGCTCTCTAAACCCAGAACATTTTAACGCCACACGTTGTTATTTCTCATGTTCTCGGTCACAAATACACGTACCAATTAAAAGAAATACAGTAACTCAACTGTTTACCTTAGCAAGCGCCTAGCTACGCTAGCTCCTCGGTCCCATTCAATATGTATTTTACGAATTACTTAAAAAAGCTTGTTGTAAATAAAAACATGACTTTATGTTCTACGAATAGACAGTTGTACTAGCACTCGGTGTACGTGGTTGTCACTGTGAGACGATGAGAGTAGTTGGTAATTACCTAATTAACGCTCAAGTTAGCTTGTTTAGCACGGTGACGATGTTGTGTTGTGCAGTGGGGCTTTTGGGATGTCCGGGGCTCATTTGTGATTTTTTTTTTTTGCTAGATGCACATGAAACCCGGCGACTGCAACCTCGCTGCTATGGCCACGCAACAACGCTCAGGAGCTAGCAGTATTTCATCAGACAATCCCAGTAGCTCCCATGCTTTCTTGCGCCACGGAGCTAAGTTTCGCAACACGGCTAACGCTGATGCTAGCACGTTATAGCTTTACACTTGCCTGGACAAAACTTCAGAGATTCCCCAAACGTAGTTGCTGTCGCTGTGGTGCTGCTCGGGTGAACTGACGAGCCCACCGCTGAGTTATTCCTTTTGTTTTGGCACTTAGCTGAAGGCTAACTTGTGTGTCTGACATGCAGGAGCTTCAAATCTAACTGGTTGTCAAATCCCAGAGAGAACTCTCCACTCCGACCTCTCACCCGGCGGAGTGCAGCGCAGGCGCAGTGCGACCTCTCACCCTGCGGAGTGCAGCGCAGGCGCAGTGCGACCTCTAGTGTGCACACAGGGAATAACAACATTTTGCCCTGTTTATTTATTTAAAGATCTAATATTGTACAAAGTGGGATTTCCAAGTTCTGTTTTTATAAATCCAATCTGGGCTTTACATAAATAAAGTTAAAGTATCAAAACGCGAAAACCACGTATAAGAATTAGCTCGTATTCAGAAACGGTGCCTTTAAACAAGCTGTCATCACCTCTGTAACCTTGTGATGTCACAACTGTACAGTCACCGCCCTCAGCCGTGACCCCCAGGTGTCCAGATGTAATTGAACTATGACCCCAGCATGTCCGTGGTTGCAGAAAAAAAGAGCAGAGCTGATGCAGAAACATGACAGGTGATTCCTGCTCAGGCATGTGAGAGCGGACCAATAAGAGCAGGCTGGGTCTTAAAGAGGCGGAGCTAAAAATGGAGGGTGAATAGAGGTGCCGCAGTAATGGACAGTATGAGGAAAGCAAATAAAATCATGAACCTGAAAATGAAAATGTTATTCTGTCAGCCAAATACCAGCAGGAGATGTAATCAATGTATTTTCTTTATTGGTCTACATCCGTCAATAACGTTCACTGACCATCACAAATGTCAACATCCTGCATTCACACATAATCATGATGTCACCGAACAAGAACTGATTCAACTAGTGACCGAACTTTGACGACAGCACGAGTCTGTGGACACACCAGCCTGATATCTATCACACCGAACTGACATTTTGTTTCCACTCTAATTGTTGTAAATAGCTAAAAATAAAAAATAAATCTGAGAAGTGAGCAGCTGTTCAGACATCTGGAACCCGGCTGTCGGATCACGGTGTCTTTATGATGCCTTCCGGTCGATGTTGGAGGTCGGAAATTCTTGAAACTACATACAAAGCCAAAAGTTAACAAAGGATTTGGCAGACTGTAACAAAATAATGTCTCTTTGGTGAGTGAACACACAACTACAGCCTCCTTGTTTATATAAACCACATAAGGGAGGGAGAACGACACATGAGGTAACAGACGCCATTATATATTCTATTTTATGGCACTTTTGTACCTAGAAAACAAATCTTAATATTCCATTAACTGGCCTAATATAAATGCCATCTTCAACAAATATATCCTACCCCCCTCTCCATGGGTGCTGCCATTGTTGTGTGACAGCTGCTCCCTCATGAAGTCGAGGTAGATGGACATGCCCCGTGTTTCATTGCACTTTTTCTTGCAGGAGGTTGGACATTTTTAATTTGTCTGGAACACAGCATTACTCCAGACAGTCTTTGGTCCAGGCTGAGTCCTTCAAACCAGCAAGCATCCGAATGTAAAGCTCGGCTTTGGCTGGTTAATATGTCGACTTCACCGACCACTGTGGTGGCGGCTAAACCACCAACATTTGTCAGCTGTCAAGTAAAACAGACAAAAGGCAAACGAGGTGGGTGAAAAGTGGAACTAGAGAACAGCGCTGGATGTCCCGCGAGCAAAGAAGGAGGCTCCTTTATCGTGGACTTTGTACTGGAAGAGTTTGTTCTGTGTGTACTGCCCGTCAGCTTGTCTCCTCCGCCAACGCACCTCCACCTGAAAACACAGAATACGTTTTGACAACAACAGGCAGATTATTCGACTTCTCTCTTTAGTCGCAGCCCAACGTTGTGTCCAGTTTACTTGAAATTCAGGCACTTCTAGAGGAAAATGTCTGTGCAGTCAGAATCAAAAACACTGTACAGAAACACACACCTGTCCATGTATGTCCCTGCAGAAGCCAGTAGGGAGACCCCGTACATGAAGGGTGAGGCTACACTGGTGGGTCAGACCCTTCAGAAGTCTCTCCGGGCCTTCGTCATCTCCGTCGTCATCCTCCTCTTCTTCACCGTCACAGCGTGTCAGCATCACCACGTTACCCTGCAGTCACAGTCAAAGTGAAACACTTTATTAGAGCTTTTCACTTCATCCTACCGTTCTTACGGGACGTACTGTACAACAAGTCAGCGCATCACTTAAAACAAATAAAATCCATGCTGGTGGAGAGATTTTAAATCGTGTGACTTGCAAACCTGCAGCTGGGAGCAGACGGTGGCCCGGCAGTAGTGGCTGAAGTCCAGCACGGCTCCAGCGCTCACCCCCAGACTCAGCAGCACACTGAGGTCATCCACCAGCAACACAGGGGGTCCCCACTCCTCTGTGTCGTCTGCACCCTCTCCCCTCTCACCGGCGCTGCTCACACTGGACCGGACAAACTCGTACAGACTCTTCAGGCCAACAGAAGGATCCCTGGAGTAAGAGACAGGAGGGAGATGGAGATGATTGCCATTATTACAGGGCAGGACTCATACACAAGTCTGACAATATGTGGAAACATTCATATGTTGGCGACAAACAGTGAAAACACACGATGATTAAAATACATAAACAAGAATAAAGGGAGTCTTTGTTTGTACCTGAGGAAGTCCATAGCCTGACTTCCTGTGTCGGTTTCTTGGGGGATCAAAACAGACAGCGACTCGTTCAGGCCCTCTAAGAAAACCAGCTGACCTTTTTCCTTCGCTTGTGCCAGGCTAACACCCTGAGGACACACAAGTCACACACAGAATTAGTGTTATTACTTCTGGTGGTACCAAGCTCAAGTGGCTAGATATAATGTTTCTATTCAATATGTGCCTCTTAAAAATAAAACCCGGAGGATAAAAGTAGACACGTCAGCATTTGACTGACACTGTAACATGTGGGAAATTAGGCGCAACTGAACTGTTTAATCAGGTGTTTGGTCAATAAGATGTCATTACATTTTGAAATATTTCAATTACAGTTTCCCAAAGACCAACATGACATCCTGTTCAGCTTTGTCCACAACCCAAAGATATTTATTCAGCTGTCACAGAGGAGTTAAGAAACCAGAAGATATTCACATTTAAGAATCAGAGAAATGATGATGAACTGATTATCAAAATAGGAACGTGCTTACATTTCTAAGAGAAGCAAGCAACCAATAATGATCAGTAAACCAATAACTCTGGCAGTGTTCCTGTGACCGAGAACGACTTGATCATACACAAGTATTTAGAAAGGCCGGTGTTTTATAGGAGGAGACATGACGGATAAAGCAGAAGCTGAATCAGTGCAACATAAAACCATCAATATCACACTGAGTGGAGTGATTTAAGAAGACTTTATGACATGAAAAGTTAACATTTTACAGTGCAGTCAAAGTGTAAATGTTAAATGTGGACTCACCATTCTCTGACTGATGGCACTGTAATGATTGAAGGACTGAACCAGACCCAGAAACAAAACTCTGCAGCGTGCTGAAAAACCACAAACACACCCTGTGGTTCAGACATTGTTGAATAAACAAAACCACATTTAGGTTTTTTTCAGTTTTATATCAGCTGATAACTCACCTCGTAGGTACAGAGAGAGGAAGTGGTGAATGAGAAAAGAGGCATCACTCTGTCTGTCTGACACCAAGATGAATTCTCCCTGTAGGATGGGAGGAAGTTACACATTTGAGAAAACATGTAATGCTGTATTATTTTGCGGCTAACGTCACATAGCATGCACAGCTAACATAGTTATATATCTAAATATAACAGTGTGTGATGTAACAAGGCACAACACCATCTTAGGTGCATCAAAATGTTGAATCCTTACCTTTGTGAAGCTGTCGGGAGTCGTGTTCAGGATACTGTTGAGCTCTGTATACATTGCTAACCCTACTAGCTAACCTAGGCTAACTGTAAATAATACAAGCTAAACAGTTTGTAGGCGAGCTAAAACAAAGTGGCAAAATAATGCTTGTTGGCACGAATTAATCTCAAAATGTGTCATGTGAATATACGGTTAAAACGTAACGTTAGATATTCAACTTTACACCGTTATTTGACAACTTTCCTCCCTGCTAGCAGCTGTGCTAACGTCAAGTAGCATGCAACCAAAGATGAGTGAAACGAAACAGGAGGTCTCGCTCCGCACCGAGCGGAAAAGTCATTTCCAACCACGAAGAAGCCCAACGGCAACAGCTTACTCTTATATAAATGTTTTGCGTTAAAGAATGATTAATGTAACTGTGTACTACACAAAAACAAAAATCTTTACAGATCTATAACTGATTTTCTTGTTATCTAACGTTATCTAAAAAACCCCCAACAACAACCACCTAAGATCTGTGGCAGAATGGTCTCCATGGCAACAGCAAGGCACCATCTTTTTTTTGTTTGATAGACGATCTTTGTCCGCACATGGCGACTTCTTCGACGTGCCTCTGTCCTGATGAGGCGTGACGTCAGCACCCCCTGCTGGTGAGAGAGTTCCTGTAGACAGACAGCAGTAGTTGTAGTAGTGTGGAGGCATTTTTGTGGTGATGGAGGAAATGCTATGAGTAGGTTATCACTAGAAACACAAGTTACAAGCAGGAACAAACTCAGCGAGCAGATTTTACTTTTAAATTCATGTTTTTTAGGATCAAATCGTGACTCAAGACAAAAGAAACTTTCCTTTTGAGGCAGTTTTATGATGCTAAAGTAAAGTAAAACAGACTACCTTTTACTGACTGAGTAGTCGGAGTATATTCAATGCTCAGCCTGAAAAATTTGGTACAACGCTCCCTAAAGAGACTTTTGCACCAGGAAACCAAATGTGAACTTAAGGAACGGCACAGGAAATCATTCCTACCTGGTGCTCACATAACAAAACACAAAACACACACACAACTACTGCACTTTATATTATTTCTGCACATAAACCTGCACCTTTTTCTCTTGCACCTTAGTTCCACTTACCTCAACATTTAATTTGATCTACCTCAATATTTTTATTGTATTCTATCTCATAACTACTAAGCATTTTATTGTATATAGTATTGTATTGTTAGGAAGACTCTATTCTATTGTTTTTTCTATCTATCTATCTATCTATCTGTCTATCTATCTATCTATCTATCTATCTATCTATCTATCTATCTATCTATCTATCTATCTATCTATCTATCTATCTATCTATCTATCTAACCTTAGTCACATCATCACTTTGCTTTATATGTATTAATTACCAGGTATGTAGAGGTAATTAAAGCAGGAATTCTCCACATATGTCAGATGTGATGTGTTAAAAACGCTGAGATAAAATGGTTTAGGTGTCGACATGAGTATCTGCAAAAATAACCTTAATCAGCTGAACTCTACATTCTTAAAAATGCTGTCTTGTTGTGTAGTTTGCACGTGGCAGCACAACTCCTTAATAAGACATACAAATCAATATTAGAGAATATAACAGTGTAGTTGAACCTGTGAGCTGAACCATCAAACTCTGGATTATCAATCGAGTATACTCACGTCACAGTTCTTTTTTTTTTTATAGATGTTAGTTTTTATTTTCCAAGTTGAATCAGCGTCAAGTCACGCTGTAGTTAAAGATGCTCAGTAAACTCACATCAGAGCTTTTCTTACCTGATGCTTTAATGTGGCAACATCAGTGCAGTAAAATCAGGCTGCACATTTCTTTGTGTGTTAATTTTCAATTTTTACGATGATGTTGTGAAAACAATGCATGACAGGTAGCGACTCGCGCAGCTTGTGCAGAGCTTTCCAGTCGGTTTCAGCTCTTTGCAACTTCACTGTTCTGGTTCAGTGTCGCCGCTCTCATCAGTTTTCTTTCCACCTGCAGCGGGCAGCTTTAAAAAAAAAAACTGTGCACCTGCCCGACGGACAGACAAAGTTAGAGATTAGCTGGTGAACGCTGTGAAGCATTTAGCTGCTATGGAGACACATATTTCCCTCAGGAGCTGGAACAGATCAAAAACAGGCCGAAGGAGATTTAATACTGCACTTTGGTCTTACATTCATCAAACACAACGCTCACCAACTCCAGTTAATCAGTTTAAATGTTATATGTTAACGCAGGGTAAATTAAATTATATGCCCTGTCACGTCAAATAGAGACGTGTCAACACCTGCTGTCATACATATTTTATCATTAATTCTCGATGATCAACAAAAGCTGTGTGGCTCTGCATTAACAAGAAAAGCAAACCTTCTTTAGTGTGATCATGTTCATGTAAGTCATCCATCTTATACTCATGCTTCATGCAGAGCAGCAGAATAAAACACTCTCAAGTAAAATGGGAGATAGAGAATTAGCCACTGAGCTTTTATTTTTATTTTTTCAATCAGCAGATGGCAGTGTGTCGCTCTCCAGCAGCTCGCTATCAAAGCACATCAATATTGTAAAAGCAGTGAATCTGCAGTTTAATCTTTAAAACATGTTTCATATTGCCCTACTAATAACACAACCCTGTTACACAGACAGAGCGGAGCCACCCGGGAGCTGCTGCACTGCAGTTTAGCTCGCAGCTTTGAGCAGCAGCACCTGGCTTTCCATCTCCTCTGTCTCCACAGTGAGTTGGAGTAAAGTCACCAAAAACCTGACAGTGTATTGATGGATGGTATTTTGTCCTTTGGGTGTTTATCTTAAAATTCCAATAATCCAAAATGAGCAATCGAAGCTGCGTTCATTGTTTTTGGGCCACTTGTGAGCATCACGACATTAAAAGATGACGACCTTATAAAACAACAGCAAACATTTACACAGCCAGCGGATTCGGTGAGTCATGCTTGTGTCCAGTGTTCACTCCCTAAGGCTTCGTTCTGGCGTCTACCAATTACCGAAGGAATCATCGAGTGTTTCGACAGCTAAACGCTCCTCCGTGTTCACCAGCTGAACACCGGTTTTGTCTACCTGTTGTTTGAGAGTTGGTCAGAAAGGTGAGACGGAACCAAAACCAAACCAAGCCGAAAGTTGCGGACCATGTGACCAAAACACTGAGCTGAAAGTCACTAAACAGACGAGTTCATCAATTCATGCGACCCTTTACATTTCACATATAGTCAATTGATCCATTGTTATTATAACATTGTTAGTGCAGCTTCAGAAATTGACAGCTATACAGAGATTTTTAACACCGTCAGCATCATGGCGGTCAAGGCAATGTCCTTTCAATAGATGTGTTGTTATGTTTGTTTTCTCCTCCTCTGTCTATATGCTTGCCTGTAATCCTGATCATCAATAAGGGTCATGCTAAACTATTATCTATTGATATTATCAAGCTAAAGTTCTCAGAATGACATTCGATTACACGTCAATTAATTTAAAGTGGCTTGTAGCTTTTCTGCAACTTTGTCAGCCTGCATGAAAAAGAAACAGATTCTTCCAGCAGGGATCAATAAAGTATGACAAATTTAATATTCCACACTTGTACACAGACATCAGTGTTACTTCACACTGCTGAGTCAGTCAGACTGAGCTGAATGTACTTGGGTCAGACATCGTCATGTGAGACGAGTGATGTAGAACAATCCGATGAGCTGTCATCGACTCTCTGTTTGGCAAACTGCCGGCTTGTTCTGATATAATTGTTGGCACGGACAGATGTATAAATAAATGCTTGTGTGTGTGTGTGTGTGTGTGTGTGTGTGTGTGTGTGTGTGTGTGTGT
>OMLP01028908.1:0-13892 GCA_900302685.1 Spondyliosoma cantharus | reverse complement strand
GGAGGGACGGACAACAACGGTGTCATACGTGAATGACATATCCACATAAAACCCTATCTGAAAAAAAAACCACATATTTATTGCACAAGAAAAAGATGCACTGAATCAGAATACAATTTTGTCCTACTGATGTGCATTCCAGTGAAAAAATCTCATTTTCATTTCCCCCATAGCACACAACTCTCGATTTGGAAACTTTCATAGACAATCCATATATACTTTTTTACTCATAAATTATGTACTGTATCAATATATTTAGAATGTTATATTTATACTATAATATATCTTTCAAATATATTTGAAAATCTGTACCATATATTTATATATCTTATCCAATTCATCAAGTTCTCTCTCATCGACCTTCTAACATGGAAGAACTAAGATAATCGGTAGCAGCAACTTCATACTTTGCTCATCCCTGTTGATTCCACAAAGCCCCAGTTTGTCTTATGGGAGTAATTAAGTTACCATGTATGTGATCATGGACCAAAACAAAAAAAAAAAATCAAGAACAAAAAAAACCAAAAGAACTCTTGAACAAACTTAGATTTTGGTAAGTGTGAATTCTGTTCTGTGCACTAAGTGCAACGAAATGAGGGCAAAACAACAGAAACCAAAAAATAAAAAATAAAATTTAAAAGCAAAGAGATTCTCTGCAAAGTAGCACATACATCAGAACAGTTCTACAGCTTAAAAAAAAATTAACATTTACGTAAATACGTTTTTATCACTTTCTTCCAAGCGATAAATTTGTGTAAAAAAAGGAAATTCACACAGTTCAAAAAAAGCACATCAGCTGTATAATAAAGTACTAAAAAACTAAATCAATAATTTTCATTTATTTCATAGATCATTTTGAACTTTACCCTCTCCCAGAATTTAGATGATGAACATTGTGACAGGAAAAGGGTTATTTATTCATTATTATTACTTTTGAGTCTGTCCTGCTGTTGTGGACCAAGCATTGTCTTCTTTTTCGATGGGTTGTCAGTGTGTACTTGATTGTGAAACAGATTTTTTTTTCTTTACAATGTGCATCAAGTTTTTTTTTTCCTTTTTTTTTGTTTTTTTTTAATCCCCCGCAATTCTGTGTGCCTCCAATGCCTCTCGTAATGGTTCATAATCACTGATGCATTTCTGACGATGTCATTATTGTTCATTTACTTTTTTGTTGTGTTGGTTTCATTCAGTTTATGAGCCCCAAAATGAATCCTTGAAGCAAAAGAAAAGGTAATTCCGTACGATGCTTCAACAGTCAGGATTCCCTCGCTTTTGTGTCAAGGCGAGGTTTCATTGGGGGTTGGGAAATAACTTGGTCCTCCGGGAATCATCTTTTTCATTTTTTGACAAGTCATATCGCACATCCAACACTGAATGAGTTGTTAGCAAGGAGTTAAGGAGTACTTTCTCAAGCAGGAATTTATGGCTCAGAAGAGAGGCTCACTGGGTTTTCTTTCCAAAGGGCCCTCTGCTTTTTTCTTCCAATACTGGGTCTTTTACGTTGCATAGTGATCAAAGCTTCCCAGGTACTCCAAGCCAGCTCTGTAGCAGAACTGGTATTGATCCTGGAAACAAAGAAGAGAAAACTTAAGCTCACGCTCCCTCTTAGGAATCTGAAAATACTGAATCTTTTGTACCTTTTGTGAAACATTTTTGCTTCTATCATGACTATTTTCAAAGCCTAGAAACTAGAGTCCCGTTAGATTTGTCAGCTGCGTTTCATGTTGAATATATTGTATTCCAAAAGGTTCCAAGTGAAACACTTTTTATACACTTCTTTTGAAACACAATTTCATTTTCAAAGCTTCAAAAAGATCCAAATAGGCAGTCAAGGCTACTCTAGATGGTTAGATACTTAATCAATTCAGTCTTTAACAGATCTGAATATACCGCTGATGGTAAAACATTAACCGGTTCCACGTGTTGTGTATGGCAAACCTAAAGTACCTGCATTACTGCCTCAGGACAGTTTTTTGAGTTGTGCTTTCTTTCCAAGTAAAATGGAAAGGGGAAAAAAAACAAACACCTCACCTCTGTCTGCACCATAGCTGGTCTCTGTGTCCGTAACATTTTCACCGTCTGAAAGATGTCTACTACGCCCTCATATCTCATTCGTTCCAAGACGATGCTGAGGGTGATGAAAACTCCAGTTCTACCAACACCCGCGCTGTGCAAGAGAGGGTAAAAAGGTCACCGGTGAGGCCAGAGAAAACAGATAAATATAGAGAAAGTTTGTTCTGAATCAGAACAGTGTACCACTGTGCTAACTGAGTGCAGATGTACAGCATTTGCACCTCAAGAAATACTTGCGTTGAGTTTTAATTTTCTACAAAATACAAGCGATTATGCTGGTGGGTCACTCACCTACAGTGGACCGAGATAGGCCCATCTTGGCCGAACTGCTCTTTTGTTTTATGTACTTGGCCGATGAAGTCGATGAAGCCCTCTCCTGATTTTGGCACTCCTTGTTCAGGCCAGTCTGTGAACTGAAACTGCCTTACTGTCCGTGACTGTCCATCCTGGGAGGAGAGAACGTGTAGAGAGCGTGCTCTTTATTTTGAAAATATGGCAAAGGAAACACTGATGAAGTGAAACTAGGTCTATCTGAGGCTTTTAGCCTCCAGCCAACCCATGACAGTTCATTCCACGACTATCTCCATCATAATGATCCAAACCTTTCTGGGATTTACAGAGCAAGATGGCATTCTTGAAAAAAAGCTAGAAGAGGTGCCAACTTTCTAGCATCAGAGAGAATGTTTTGTCGTTAAAGATGCCTGCCATTTTACCTGAATGTATTAAACATGAACACGAAAGATGGTAATTCCTTTGATGTGCTACCCTTGACAGGGTGCTCGGAGAATCGACTTTGAGGGTGTGCATTACTTAAGTGATATTGTATCCCCTTGATAAGGAGAGCAATCCCATTGACAAGACAGTGGAACATGCACTACAAAGAAGGAAGCCTGCGCCATTTATCTGCGTAAGCCTTTGATGGAATTAAAAACTCTGGCAGCTCAGTGCTCCCGGCACCACATTTGTTTTTACGCATTGACATGTGTCATAATTCCCACAAATATATATTTACGCCTATGCTACACTTAAGGCCATAGTTTGGTATAAACAAATACTTGATACAATGCCAACATTTCAGGCTAATGACTAATCCGTTCACCATCCAGTATGTTGAACGCTGTCATTCAGATCTTCTTTCTTGGTAAATAAAATCATGCAGATGCAAGTTGACTGTTGGAAACTATTATTATTTCATTGGCGATCCCTTCAGTGACCCATGGTTAGGCCACAACCCATACTTTTTGGAAACAATACACTTAAGACAATAGCACTGAATTTAGAGCTCCATTACCACAATGTCAAATGTTGATCTTTAAACTTTGTTCTGTGAAATGCTGTCTGCTTACCCTGGCATCAGTCACTTTAAACTCTCTCAGGATATACTGGGGCATGTTATACTCGGCCATGGGGTCCACCACAAAGTACTGGTATCTGGCCGACCTCTCTGCTGGCCAGTACTGGTGGCATTTTTCCTGTATGGAGTGAAAAATAGAATACCACAATGAGCCACAACATTCTCCTCATACACTGGCTTCATTGTGTTCATTCCCAGAATTGCATTCATTCAGTTCATACTGCATCTACTGCCTTGAAAGCTTATATTCTCATGGCTGAATCTGACGTACGGTATTTAATATAAGCTGTCTCGTAACATGCTTTTGTGTTCTCCAGCCAGAATCGGGAGGTTAATGTGCCAAAACAAAGGGAGCGTATTCATACCCTGCCCATTTCTCTGAGCTTGGTGAGCATAACAACAATAGTAGAGTTGTGCTCCCAGAGCATTCTCCAGAAGTCCTCTGTGGTCTCTGCCAGTGGTCCCTGTGTGGCAATATAGGCTTTTTGTTGCCTGTGGGACCGAAAAGATGAGATATAATCAGCATGGACATACATGAGAACACAGCCTTTATTGCGATTATTGATCAAAATAAAAATATCTCAAAGATGGAGCTGTTTTTGAGTCTAATGAGTCACTCACCTGTACCCATCAATGAAACTGGCATTGATGTAGTCAGAGCCCTCAACTCCTCGAATGGGCTGAAGACACACTCGTGTGGACTCGTATGGCATTATGTTGACAAGGCGGTTCTTGAACTTGTTGCAGGGGAGATTGGCACTGATGAATCGCGACGTATGGGCTTTAGTGTTAGCTAAACGCTGCATGGAGACAGAGAAAGAGAAATATCTTTGACTGCGCTCGTGCCAGGTCAGGACAGAGGGGCGCTGACACTCCGGTGTCTCTTTATCTGGTGACCTACTGTGTTTGACACTGAAGGTGGACTGTGCTCTACGTGATAAAGATCATGAGTACGATGAACAATTGCACACTTTTCTCTCATTCCCGCTCTCATGCGAGTAGGAAGGAATGCAAAAAAAATAATATACTATACACAGTGGGTGATGAAATCTACACTATAATGGCTCATAGTGTACTCTGGGTATATAATATTTCACCCAACCATAATGTATGGAAATGGCATCAAAGTGATGACTATCACGGCTTGCCTTCGCAGGGACAAAATAGCATGTTATGATGAAAAAGACAGAGAAATGGATACCAAAGGGAGCTTGGAGTGGACAGAAGTGCAGTGTAATCTAACCTGTTTATCATCCCTTAGTGGAATCAGCATCCATCACACAGCAAGAAAGGAGGTGCGTGACGAGCAAGGCAATGCCATGCGTACAGCAACACCACAGACTGCTCGGGGCTGAATAAGGTTGGTTAAGCCTCGTATTGTAAAGTATATTGCCCAAGTCCCTCTGGCAACTGTTCTGTGGTGAGGGAAAACCTGTGTTTGGCGTTCTTCATGTAAACCAAGACCCCTGTTACTAAATGTAGGGGAGCTATGAGAAGGGGGAACCAGAGAGGGAGAATTTATCCTATGGTGGATTACACAAGCGAGCTAACTGACTGGAATAGAGAGGAAACCACAGGCCCCATGCTGTCTGGCGGGCCTAATGGGAACTGGAAAAAGCGTTGTACTGAGAAAGGCCAATCAATGACACTGTGGTCTGCATGTGACTCAGAACACGGGGGGTGCCAATGGGATTTAAACTCTACACTACACATGGCAAGTTTGTACCTTGAACTCAAGTTCCATTCCGGTGACATTCTCTCCACCTTCTATCTGCGTCAGTTTCTGGATGTAGGCGTATAGGTTTCTGGCCGGCACTTCGGTGGTGCCGCAGTTGACGGCCTCCTGGAGCGCGTCATGTATGAAGACGTACTGGTCCTCTGTCTGCACCATGTAGTTGCGCTGGGCACGCATTAGCGTCACGTGCCCGTAGATGTCCACAGTCTTCTCGTGCTTGATACGTTCCAGCATGGCATCAATCACGATGAAGCAACCTGTGCGTCCCACTCCAGCACTGCAGTCAAAGACAAGACGGAGAGGGGTAGATGTTATTTCACGGAAAAAGTTAGGTTGATAATAGAACTCTGCATTGTAACTTGGCAAACGCAGTACGTCTGAATGTACTCCAGCGCTAGACACGAGTCTGGTGGAAGAAAAAGGTGTCTTTTAAAACATGTGCACCAGCTTCGATGAACTTTCTTTCCCCTAGCGATGAGGTAAACTCTCCGTGCCAAGTTTGCCACTGTTGGACGCACCATTTGGCTTGGAGTGTAATTAAATCTGAAGTGGCACTGTGTGGAGAAGAGGGCTCGTCAGTCGCAGCCTTCAGCGGGCTCACTGCTGGCTTTGCAATCTAGTCTCTCCCCTCTGGACCCCACCTGTGCTCTCCAGCCCATCAGGACTAATCACTTATGCAACAGCAACATTTAACCTTTATCTCACGGTTCCGAAAAGTGCCACTACAACAAATGCACACCTAAATGTGGATACAAAGGCGAGTATAATTCTTTTAGGGTTTTCGTTAATGTGTCTGGAAACTTCTGACAAGTGCAGCTGACTTCAATTAATGCCATTAGATTAGCGCGGCGCGTCCAAATGGCATAAGAGCTTTAGAAGAGGCGCTGAAAGGCAGGTCTCTTCATTAAGATTCACACGGGCACATTTTTACATTAATGTGTAAAAATGCACAAGTGAAAAAAGCACTCTGACATAGAGGGAAAATGGTTTGCTATTCTTCGACCTCTTCTTGCAGGCCAGCCTGAGACACGCTGTACAGATGTAACTGCCTTTTGCAGACTGCTGACGATCTAGAAGTGCTCACCCCTGCACATTACATGTTTTAATAGCTCATGCCTCGGCAAGCAAGATGTTTTCTGATGACAATTTATTTACCGTAGGGTGACAGGGTGGTGTTAAATCTTGTTCGTTAACTCTCCTCCCACCTCCCGCAAAGCGCAGCACTGACAAGACGAGTCCTTGCACTTGGCATTCCAAAGTAAATAGGTTATTCAATCCATTAAGCTGACATGCCTACGAGGTGTGAGCCCGTGCTCTCGTGCCTCCTCCTTCTGATGGAGCATTTGTTTTTCATTTGCTCTGAGAAACGGGGGAAAGGGTTGAGAAGGAAAACTCAAGAGGGAGTAAAGTTAGCCCCCGGGGGCCAAGTCTGCTTAATGTGCCATGCTGCACTGGAACTGTGCTGCAAATGGAATAAAGACACGTATGGGAGTCATTGGCTTTAACAAATTATCTGATGATCACTTTCAAAATGGCTGACATGGGCTGAATGAGACTGAAGGGTTTTTTTTTTTGGTTTAAAAAAATACAAACTCCTTTCTGCTCAAGGGGGGAATCGCAAAATGTGCATTTGAGTCAAAGGGAGAATCGTGCTGCAGAGAAATGTATCTATATTTGAAGGGATATTCGAAGAATGAATCACTTCCAGGTCTGAGAACACCTCAGGCCTTGGGCGAGGGACGCAGAGAGATGCGGAGATTTCTCCCTTTACCCCAGCTGTTTCCAATCTGAAAACATTTTACAGTGCGGACCTGAATGTGGGAGAGTGATGACCCGCGAGAGAGTAAGTGACAGAGTGACAGCATTGAGCTAGAGAGACGGAGACAGAGGAAGATGAGGAATGGGGGGAGGGAGGCGAGGAGACAGAGTTGTGTTATGCTGCCAGGGATCTTGAAGTTGTGTAGCTCTCAACTTGGTTTTCCAAAAGACTGAGCCGAAGGAATGTATATTAACTGCAATTTTTCTTTAAATGTAAGAACAGGAAATGCTTTGACCATGTGCAATATTCCTTTATCGACGAGTGACGTGTGTGTGGCAGGGCGAGGTGGTGCAGAAAGCCGTTGAAACATTTGGCAGTTGAAGGGGAGCTGGCGGACCGACTGCACTAATGACCTGACACCGCCTTTTCAGCCAGTCAAGACCAGCTGCTTTGGACGTCGACACACATTAAGTGTCAGACTAATATGCTTTCCAGGAGTTTAGGGAATAGGGGATGGGAGCAAAAGTGCAGCGTGAAATACAGCTGCAACGAGTCGCAAGAAGATAAAGCGCAAGCAGCAGTGAAAGCAATTACATATGTATTGTTACCGAATCTCTCGCCGTCAGCTAACCTGTCACCATTTCCCTGCACTTCCAATTGAACACGCACACACATGAACTCAAGGATCACTATTAATGGAGTCAATAACAATTTTAGTCTTCGTGGAACCACTGGGGAGCGTTGACTAGTGGTGTAAATCACCAGTTTCATCGGCTCTGATATTATATTTATTCTATTGGACAACGATGCCATATTTACGGATATAATAAAAGTCTGTCAGTGTGAGATGATATCTGACCACAATCAGCTTACAGTAGAAGCTGCCTCCATTTTCTATTCACATTTAACAAGCAGTAACAAATTAGCCTCAATATCAACTGTCACAGAGACGGAACATATTTTGCTGGTCACCATTTTTAAATTAGCCTAGCAGCTAGCAGACTTGACTTCTACTCTTACCTCTTAGCTCTACAAATGATTGTGTTATTTAAACTTATGCTCGCATGCATGTTCTTTCAGGCTGACGCTGCTGAAACGGAGTCAGCTGATATTGCCATAGCAGAGTAAAAAGTTAGTGGATAGCCGAGTGACCTGTCTTTATTCCAAAGACCAAAAATATTTCCACGCTGTTGATTTATTCCTGAGAGGGGAGTAAATATCCTCATCTTCTTGCTGTTGGCTGCCTGCCATGACCTGCCAGGCGCTAGCGCAGTTTGAATGTTTAGGAAGGAGGCGTGCTTGGACAGACAAGGTGACAAAGATGTGCCGGGGGAATTTCAAAAATAATGGCGCATCTGACAAATTAGAATTTGGATCAATATTTTCACTTTGATAACGTTGCATCACCGATGATTGAATCGATGTATTGATCCAGATCAAATGCTACTAAACCTACCGGTGAGGTTAGGCTTTTGGTGGTGTATTTAAGGGGTTACCAAATCTTGCAAGAGGTAAATCTCTGACCACTATGGGTCGAATGGTCCGTTCCACTGCTGACCACAGCGATGAACACAGTGGTGTAGTGACGCTTCATCACGGCTGCTGTCGGCACTAGTTGCAAGCAGAGTTCTTTGCCTGGGTGCAGTGACTCCTTAACTCACAACACAATGAATCCCAAGGACGACTGTTTGAAACTCTTCAAACCACTCCTGCGTCATGATCCTCCATCATTGTGTCCACTTATGCTTGAAATACAAAATTGTGCCTGCAAATAGCTAAAGGTGAAGCATCTGTTTTTAGCTGCTTGTATTTGCCATTCACAACTACAGTAATGAAATTAAAGGCAATTAGGTAAGTAGACTGCATTGTCTTATATGTGTAATATACAATATATACAATAGTTCACCATAACTTAGAGGAAAAAAGGGGGTACTGGTGGCTAGGTCATCAGTTCAATCCTTTGGGACTGTGGGCTGCTCTATCAAAAGTTTCCCTTCCAGGTCACTGAGAGAGGCCGTTGCTCTTCATGGCATTTAATCATGTCCTTTTGACCTCTTCCGCTGCCTCACAACGCCTCGGTAGCCCTTTAGCTAGAAGAGCAAAACAGCCCTGACCCATGGGTTAGTGAAAACAGCAGGCGCAAGGAAAGCAGGAAATATGCTATAGTGGCCGTGGGAGGCAGGTTTCCCAGAGATGTACTGTGATTTCACCTTGTCACAAGGGTTGGCTTTGCCGTGGAAACACATAATAGCATTTAGATCTTTATTATGAAAGACACTGCTTCAGGAAGTTAGGGTCTTTAATAACAGTAATTATGTATTCAAAATAATAAGATTCTGTAAACTTTCCTGATACTGGTTCTGATTTGGGCGTGGTAATGCTTGGACTGTTATTATGAAAAAAATATGCAGCTTGTTCTTGGTACCGAACATAAAAACAAAGCAGATAAACATATTTATGAAATTGTGAATATTCGACAAGTTAAATTACTTTGAGCTAATAGAAACCCTTCTTTTAACTTGCTGGCTAAATAATATTTACACCAAGACGAAGTCCTGGAAATACCGTAACATGAGTCAAACACATCCCACCAGCACGCAGACCGAAAGCAAGTAATGGTTAACCACTAATTAGATTTACATCTGCGTCATCGCAATGCAGCCTTGTGTATATCAAATGAATTGTTATGGAACTCCAGTGACGCGTGAGGCACTCGATACTGCATTAGGCTTTTGGAAGGGTTTAGTTAGGCTGAGGACACTAAAATGATTGGCTGGTTACGTCTCCTGATCTGTCTCATGGCGGTGCGGAGGTAATTACAATGCTGATATCTCTAATTTGTGATATGCAGGGAATGGGAACAGTGTGTAGTTAACAGTTCTAACTTTAATACCACCCAAACAAAGAAATCCAGAGCCCTTTATTGTTTTTTTTTTTAATGTTTCATGGTGAATACATGGTGGGCCGCAACTGTATGCGCACCAACTAATTACGCAACTGCTCAAGACTATATCACGCTGTTAATTATAAACAATAAAAGTGTGTCATTCCTTTTAGTTTTTATCTAGGGCCTTTTTTGCATCGTGTATATCTCCGCTTAACCACAAAACTCTGCTCACATTATTTTGCAGCATGTGAAGTATGCAAGTATAAAAGATGGCTCTGTCTTAAAATTGTGGTCAAACATGAAGTGAGGAAATGCCTTTCAAAGGATTTGCAGCTTGGAAATGACTGTATCTGATGGGGAGCCAGAGGAATTAAAAACTCCCATCTGCAGAGTGACATTAATTCCGGCATTCTGCTTCATTGTAAAAAGTCAGGATTTTCAATTTGAAGCGATTCGGCAACTAGCTCTAATTAACTTCAGCATGTGGTAATTCTAATTCTTCAGTAATCCCCCTTCCCTTTTTTTTTTTTTTTTGTCACTTTCTGACACAAGTTTGTATCTATTACACTCACTATCGCCGTTCCTTCATTCTTACTGCCTTTTTTCCTCCCTTCAGTCACTCGCTTTCTCTTTGCCGAGCCTCTGATGGCTTCCCGAGTTGAGAGGAGCCAGAAGTCTGTGTTATATCCTCGTGCCTCTCTGCTGGGTGTCTGGCCGCTTATGTAGCTGAGGGAAGTGAAGTTGGCGTGAAAGTTATTTGTTTCAGACGAAATAACCCAAGGGATGAGCTGAGGCAACTTGAGGGCTGCTGATGTGAGACACGCGAGCGGTGTAGCGAGGAAGGCGACAGGTCTGCGCGTGTGTCTGTGTGTCAGTGTGTGGGAGGAGATGTTTAAGTTTGCTGAGGGCGATGCCACTCGTGCTCTTTGTGCTGTGATGTTGAAAGCACCTTCGGAATTAAAGTGCTTTCTGTGAAAGCTAGTAGGCTCGTGTGTTCGGGCTCACAGTAGGCAACAGTTTAATATTCTCCTTCAGACAACAGTTTCTCTTTTTGGTTCATGTCTGATCTCCTTTTAAAAATCTCTTATCGGTACACAAATGACTCACATATAAACCTCTAAATAACCATGCGCGTGTTGTATTTTGTCATATCTATTCATATATTCATTACAGCAAATGGAGAGAACAAAATCAATTTCATGCTTCAGGATGTTTTTGTGAACCATGTTGTTTCTCACCTGCAGTGTACCACCATGGGCCCTGCATCTGGAGGATTGCAAGCTTTCACCCGTCTCAGGAAGGCCAGGAACGGAGTGGGGTGCTCTGGCACCCCGTGGTCTGGCCAGGCCGTGAACTGGAACTGCCTCACCTCTCTCTTCTCGCTGGAGCCGTTCTGAATATGGAGGCAGAAAAGGTTAGTGACACGACACAACCAGAATTAAATACTTGACAGCTGTCGTGGGGTCTTAGTAGCTTCCACAGGGCAACAAAAATAGTCCTTACTTTAAAAAGTGCAAATGTCCTGACACAGTATGTGGCCAGCTCTACTGTGTCCAGCAGTGTCACTTGGATGAGGCCGTATGTCTCCGTCGCTCTGGTCGGCCAGTATTGGTCACATTTCACCTGCATTGGAGAGAAACATTGTTCTTGACAACGTCTGGATAGGAATATATGAGCCTGTTTGTTAAAATACATGGTACTGGGACTCAAGCAATGTTAAAATACATTTCCACATTGGCTTCATTCCTGCTGACTAAGTATGATTTCATAATCAATGAAATGGCTTGAGATATTTGTATGGAGCTGACAGTGCTATTAATTGTCCTGACATAGTCTATAATTACAAAGGTAACCAAGGTTTCCAATCATATTACCGGGTCAGCTTTATTGCTATTCGAGTGTACAGCTTTGTTTCCCAGTTACGGGCTAATAAAACACTGTTCCATTATAGCATTACTGCTGCGCTGACAAAGGGAAGCACTATTGGTGTTGAAGAGGAAATAACCGGGCTCCAGTTCAATTGCTTTCCTTCGTATCGTCCAGTAGAACTGATGTGGTTTTAGCAGTTTGTTTAACAGTGTCATCACATTAAAGATGTCCTGTTGCCTGACGCTCTGTAACTGTTGAAAATTATGACAACTGAAGACCAGTTGAATACCACTGGAATATTCAAACATCTAACAAGTCCACTAATTTCATTTCCTGTGCAGCTGTTGTAGCATTGACACCCTGAGTAATGAAGTGATTTATAACAGTGTTTACTTGCAAATACTCAAGCTTTATGTATGCAAACATACAAAGACAGCTTGAGTGCTTCCCAGTGAATGATATGACTGATTAATATGAAAGACAGGGGCTGTTGGCAGCAAACAAAAGCACATTATGTACTACAAATGTCAGACAACATAATGGCACTGCTGGATCATGGAGGGTGGGGCGTCTCCAGAAACACCCTTCTATCAAAAAGCTTGTATAGAGTGAAGCATGAAGCTATTTCTGGATCCTACCTTTGTTTTCGGTGCCTACGAGAACATTTGAACTTTCTTTAACTCTTCTTTTAAATTATTTTTGCTCATACTGTCCTGTTGCTGCAGCACCTCTATTCAGTCCCTGTGCATTTCAGTGCATGTCCTCCTTCTTGAAAAGCCCAGTCCTCTCTGATTGGTCAGCTGCCACAGGCCTGAACAGGACCTGCTGACCATGCATCCGCATCAGGCCTTTTTTTGCTTTTTAGCATTTTGAGTACCTCAGAAGCAGCTTTATAATTAAGAAAACGACTTTAAATCTCACAGTCTCCAATAAAGGACCTTTAATCGAAAAATACCACATTTTACAGTGCCGACGCTGTTGAAGAGCAGCCGCAGGAATGTATTTGCTTTGCAGATTGTACAGATACTGAGTGAAAACTGCTCTCCGGATTGAGTCAGCACCCCTGTTAACACTGTGCCAGGCTCTTAGAAAACGCATACAAGTGTGAAGGTCAGTAGCTTATGGAGTCCGCGCAAGCTTTCATCCGCTCAGTCAAACACTGTAAGATGTGCAAGAGAGAGGGAGAAAGAGCCTTTTGACCACACACACCTTTAAGGAGTATGGAGTGCATACGGCTTGGCGTAGCTTTCTGTAGGGTTTTTATCACTGATTGTAATCCAGTGCCTTCAGCAGCGCTCAGCTAATGAAGGGAGCGGTGCCACTAATCAGTCAGGACTAAACAACAACAGAGAGTGTTGTTGTGAAGAGAGGATTGAGGATATCGGTGGGTGACAGAATGCAACCTGGCTTCTCCTGGAGAATAAACAGGGAATGCCAGAGTACAAGCACGCTGTAGAAATTAAACACGGTTGCAAAAAAAAAGAAGAAGATTAGGAGGACAAGGACGTCAAAGTGATCATGTCACTAACAGAGAATGATAATCTTCTGGAAGACGCCTGTCCTGTTGATGTTCATGTCAAATTAAAAATGGAAAAATTGAGTCAATTGTGTTTCCCACACTTTTGCTTTGACCTTGATCACTCCAGTGGAATTTGGCCTGTACTTCTTACCCTGGACCTCTCCTCCAGTTTGGTCATCATGACGACGATGGCGCTCCTCTGCTCCCAGATCATCCTCCAGAATTCTCCGAATGTCTCTGGCAGAGATCCTTGGGTGGCAATGTACGCATTCTGCTTCCTGTAGCCGTCGATGTAGTTGGCATTGATGTAGTCACTTCCAGGGATACCTAAAAAGGGACATGCGGTGACTTGGGTTGTCAAGCTGGTTTTGGTATCCAAAGAATAGATAACAGTAAGAGGCAGTGGTGGGAGACTAACCCAATGTGGATAATAAACGTCACAAAACACTGGTATTTTTTGCCTCCTAATTTTGTCCTGGCCTTTATTTTTTTCCTACAGTTATTTGAGATAACGCCAGAGATTTTTCCCCCACATAAGGGGACACAGCATGAGGTAATCATCTGTGTTATTCTCTGACTATTAAATTGAAAAATAGCATAAAACAGTCAGATTTGGAAACGGTTTTACAGTCCATAAGGATTTGTATATGCTATCAACAGCATTTAAATCCTCAGTTTTTGTGTCCCTCTTCCATA
>OMLP01028906.1:0-14331 GCA_900302685.1 Spondyliosoma cantharus | reverse complement strand
TTTTTTTTTGTCAGAGGGGGGCCTGCTATTTGAAATTAATGAACACCCTTCAGCCAATCAGAATAGCATATTCACCGATGGCCGCGTTATAATGTAAAAAAGATGTTCTACAATCAATGCATATGCAGACTGCAATAACTGTAATGAAAATGAAGATAATAGTTCTGTCTGGAATGAAGATGGTCCTCAGATTGCTGCCGGACCAGATCCTATCATCATTATGACACCTGCGAGAGAGTGAGATTGAGGGAATGCAGCAGAAAATAGATTTAGTGAGACGGTGGGGAAAAAAAAAAAGGGAAAGGGTAAGATGAGAAGAAGGGGGGGAAAAGGGAGATCTACAGCATCGACATTATTGTTAAATACATACAATCACAGCCAGAAAAATGCTCAAAGACCTGCCGGAGTGTCAGTACTTGACTCACCACTCTTATACCCCTCCATCCCTCCAGAATCACTTTCATAGCGGGTGTACCAGTGCATAAAGTCTTCCATGGCTGAGACCTGACAGCCTCAGATGCCAAAAATCCATCTTCCAATGCAATTTAGCACAGAGGGAGCTGGGAAGATGGGGAAATTATACAGGACTCGAGTCAGAGTTTTAAGGTAGCGGTGGAGGCCCACAGACACATTTGAAATGATGACAGGTTGCAGGAATCTGACAAGTCAAAAGTTAGCGACTCCAAAAATAAAATTTCAGTCACTTTCCTCGAGACCCTTGCGACACGGCAGAGTGTCGAGGCGCTGTAGCACACCTTGTCTTTGTTTCCACGGGCTCAAGATAACTAGCGAGCGCGGTCAATACTCCTCTGAAGCCGTCTCATTTCTCAACTCAACTGGGGAAAATGACAGAGATATAGCGGCGGCGATTGTTGAAAATCGACTTGGTGGAATTGAATCTTACTGTCGGTACAGTGAATTATGAAAAACAGTCTGCGTGAGTTTTACATGTGGGTGCATCTTTTGAAATGACAGTGTGTTTTCCACTATTTTGCATTTCTCAGGGTTTTGATTGGTGTAAGCGCTTTTTCTTGTTCGAATGCAATTAGAATGTTTGATCTAAGATGCGCAGAATTCAGAGTGTTAATTATGAAAAACAACCCGTTTGTTTTCACTGCTGAAGAAACTTAACAGTTTTTCTACAACACCAGATTTGCTGTTATTGTAGTGTGCTCAGGTCCCTTTTAAGCTTTTGTTTCTGAAGGTCAGTCTGGAAAGTACTTTTGGAAAAAGAATATTACACTTTGGATCCAAATGACCCAATTTGCATCAAAACTCACAGACACCACACACATATTTCTCAGCAGAAGTCAGTTTCTTTTCCAGTGGAAGCAGCATCTCTGATGGTGGTTCTCCTTTGCAGATAAAAGGCCTTAAATGTGCTCATGAATGACAGAAAAGAGAACTCATGATTATTACATTCACACATTTTTTTTTTCAGTAGTCAAAGCAAGTAATTGTAGTGATTGTAGTCTGAACATGCATGGTTGCAAGACCAAAGAGGAGAGAAAACGACATATACCGTTCCAAAAAATGACACAGTCGTCCGCAAATGACCCTCGGAGATTACCAGGAAGACTTTTGTTGGATCTCCATCACATTGGACTTTCGTCTAACCTTCACCGTCATGTGGTTAACAATGTGAAATGGTGACAGTTTGGTTTTGGTTTATGCACCAAAGCTATTTGGGTAGGTTTCAGAAAAGATGGTTTGGGTTAAAATAAGTAGCCCTGTATTATTACCTAACTTAAAGGGCATCTTCACCCATTTTTGGGTAGTATAAACCCTCTAGTGGATCTAGAGGAAGCTGCATGATTTCAGATAATCACCTCCAGCGATGTCACTCAGTGGCTAAGTTGCATTGTGGGTAGTGTAGGTGCCAGGTTTTGAAAAGAAAGAAAGCGTGGAATAAAAATGCCAATGTCTCTGTTCTATCTGTATCGTTTTCATTATTTGTTTTGAAACTGACCAGCAGGGTCGTAGGAGTGCAATGCTAGACCAGCGGGCTGCTTTTCAAAACCTGATGCATACATTACCCACAATGCAAGTCACATCACTAAGTCACAATTTAACCGATTGCATGCAGCTTCTTCTGGAGTCACAGAAGGCTGTCTACTACTTTTTCCATGTATGCAGTTGTAATCTCGAGGTCATGTGAACATCATTGCCATTAAAACATTTTGGAACCAAATTTTAAAATTAGTGTAGTTTCCCTTGAAGTTATGTTGTATGTAATGTTACGTAGCTTACTACAGGAACGTCCTAAGTTGACTATTGATTCTACCAGGAACATGGACAGCAGTCTCCGGGGAGAACGTCTGGGTGTGTTGGACCCGTCATCCACCCGAGCCTTTTCCATGCGTGGCTCTTGCCATTCTTTATCTCATCGTCTGAGTGATTGTCTTCTTTGCTCCCGTTCACGACACCTCAGCATTTTTCTTATATCTTTGAAAGATGTATATTGCCCTCAAACCTGGTATTTGCTTTGTGTTTGAAAACATGTGTACATACTGTAAAGGTTTCATGAAAAAAAAATGTCCCTGAATATGTTCATTACCATTTCAGTGGATGACATTTCTTTCAAGCATATCCTGAAAATAATTGCACGAGTGGGAAGCTCCTGAGGCCACTGTTGGCTGTATACTGCTGCCAGACATTTCCAAATGTGTACTGACGGTGCAGGGAATGATTAGTAACGTCCTTAATTCTCCTTGAGATTTTAAAAAATGTAACAATTCAAATTGTGTCTTTTATCCCCAAATGCTCCCCCGTCCCTCACCTCTGTGTCTCCTCTTGAGCAGACAGTGAAGCATTCATCACGAGAATGTGTTCTAAGAGTCTTTGTGAAACGTCTGCCCATAAATTGCATTTGTTTGATGTTAAGAAAATGCTTTATATATTCACCTCCGTTTTGAAGTTTTGGAGAGATCTCCTCACTAATTTAGGTCCTTGCGCTGATGCTAAAAATACCAGTGGGTTTAATGCATTTTTTTTTAAATCAAATGTGTTTTTTGGTTTTAATTTCGGAGAGTAGCAAAAGTTGTCGTTCAGCGCAGACGACAACTCAGCTGGTGTGAGCCGAGGCAATTACTGCAGATCCCAGGCAGACAGACGCAACACTTCACAGAGTGGTGATAATGGCTCGACACAATTGGACCGGCTGTATCGATGACATAACGCGCTGGCAAACAGATTATGCAAAGAAAATCTGTGAAAATAAAATAGATTACCCTCAACAGACATTAACACACATTTCAATAGCTGTTCATTTAAACGCATAAAAACAGAGCTTCTCCTAATTGTGCCCAACACGGCGATCTGTGAGAAAACGCCAAGTGCAATGCGGGCAAACTGCTCGCGTCCCCCTCAGAGGGGCACATGATCCGACTGCCGGATGCCAAAATGCCAACGGCTTGATTGACAGTCTCGTGTTAAACCGCATGTTTGAACTCATTAGCACATTAGGGCCTTGCTACGTCGGAGGACCCGCAGTCATTGTGTATTAATGTTGTCCTCTTGATTCTTTCAACTCATCACTCAACGCGGCACCCTCGTGAGAGCGTGAGAATGTGGCGGTGAGACATTTTGATACTTCAGACGTAACGTTTATCCGAAGTACTTTTTTTTTTTTACGCTTTATCCACGCGATAGCTTGCCCGCATACAAGATATTGTATAAATAGATTAGTAACAAACGCACACGTTCACATAAAGGCTGTTCACCGGTAAAAGGGGTGCCTAGGCCCGTATATACACACAAATACACGCGCACACATAGCACATCAGTCAAAAGTCAGTACGGGCTCTTTCTTCACAACAGCTGTAATTCCAGTCTCAATCATAGCACAGTGCTGAGAGCTCAACATCAGTCAAGTCCACCCACTCCTATTCTCACATCTGTCACATCAAACAATCACGCTGAACTTTAGGGTTCAAAAAATCTTTCAAGCTTTGCCAGGGAAAAAAAAAAAAAAAAAAAAGGCAGACAGAACTGTAAGGGCCACATAAACATGTGTTCATGCCAGGCTTGCTTTTGGTCTCAAAAGGTGAGCAGCGGGACAGAAGTGCAAAAATAAACTAATAGATCGGAGCCGCGACATGCAGACAATATTGCTTCCGCACGGCGCAGGTTACAGAAAAGGTTGTTTTTTGTTTTTTTTTTCCTTCTTTTAAACGAGTGCTTGCATTTTCCTCTCTAAGCTGTGACTGTCACCCTAATGCATCTTTCGTGGAAGTGATTGACGTATGGTGTTATCATCGTCAGTGGCATTCTAAAGAGGGCTGGTGGCGCTCTCAATGCACTCTTCATTTTTAACTAATAGGGACAACATATGGCTGGAAGCTCTCGTCTTGTCCCTGTTTGACAATGATGTATTCCAATCCCAGCTTGAAAAATGCTTGGTCAATGGCCAGCCTCAGTGTGTACTGTAACACTGTGCCTATGGTTGAGGCTCTTCTTCTGATTTTTGTTTGAGATAATGCGCCCCGTGGTGTCTCGTAGTGTGCGTGGCGCAAACTCGCAGTTCTCTGTAGCACAGTTCTCTTGGTATTTTCTTTTTTTTGAAATATGAAATACTCTCATGTCGCTGATTGTCCTGAGGAGGATGCTCAGACAATTTAGTCTGGTGAGTGACAGGAAAATGCCCTTTAGCATAATGAGACGTTGACAATTAAATTCCACTCTGACACACTTTTCCACCCAGGTTATAAATAATTAATTTGAAGAAGTAAGCAGTCAAGAGAATGTCATGTCTCATTTGGTTGCGCTGAGCGACAATGACGAGCCCGAAACACGCGGCTTATGGGATAGTGTTGGAAGGCTGCTTCACATATCCTCTTCCACCGTGACATGGATGCGTTAGTGGATCTCGGTAAGAGTAGTGATGTTCAAAGCGCGGGGGATTTTATTTTGTTAATTCTCTTCGCTCACATTAAGCGTTTGTTAAATGTTTCGAGTGCACTCACTTTTTGAGCTGCCAAATCAATGACAATGAGTGAATATGGCGCGGAGAGTCCTACAGGAAGGCCGCGAGTAGTCGAGGAGGGGGGACTGAGGAGCAGAGGAGGCGCCTGTCTGATTGATTAAGTGGAGTCCAGTGTGCTCCAGTCGCGAGTTTGGCTGGAAATGCGCATTTACAACTTGCTCATTGTACTTCATTCTGGTTGGATTTTGTTCCCCCGAGATGACAAAAATAAATCAGCAGCTGAAATTGTGAGAGTAAATAGACGCACTCGTCTTATGAGCCCTGACGAGCTGTTGTCATGCAATCAGAAGCATATCAGATGCAAATGACTTGCGCGCTATTGTCTTTCACAGTGAGATTTCTCACAGCAATTCAAACAATTGTTTTTTTTTGTGAAACAATCTCTCTTCCCGAAGATTCCGGGAGTCGGCTGACTGTATTGAGCCTTCGGTTTAGATGAACATCCGTCTAACCCTCCCATTCAAACGCGCTGTATGATGCAAGTCAATGCAAGTCAATATTTTACGGGATTTCACTGAAATTACCATGCATGTCTGTACAGGGTCAACATACTCGGGAAAAAAAAATCCAGAGCTTTCTCTGCCTGTGTGAACGTCAGCTTCTCCCGTCCACCCCCTGCAATTTGATGATGGAAATATATTCCTCTTTCAGGCTGACATGGAGTATCGCACAGGTCATATCAGTCTTTTGATCCAGCAGCCATTAATAATCATGGGGCATGAAAAAAAAACTAGACTTGCATATAGTCAGTCCCATTAATAAATGATAGCTCTGATCCAATTAAAAGTCCTTGCAAGGAAGGGTTTCTCAGGGTGTCCTCACAGAACATTTTTTGAAGGCACGCAGGCCTGTAAATAATCAAGCCCGGGGCGATCCAGCCCTCAGTACCCAGGAGATGCAGGCTGTGTCAACAGTGTGGCACTGTGCTGTCACCACACATCACTCCTGAGCCCTCACACAGCCCTCAGCCGTGTAAAAACACCACATCACTTATCTTTTCCCTCCTTGCCACGCCGCCATGTTAGCCGTAGAGCATACACACCGGAGCCGACCGACTACAGAGACTCGGTTCCCTTTTTTGTTTGCCCGCTCCATTTGGCTTCCGTTCCTTTGGTGGTTTGAGCTGTGCAAACTGAAACGCCGAGAATTGGTGGATCAGCGTGAACAAGAGGAGATATTGTACAACTTAGCAACTTGTCCCTTCTCTATTACCATTAATCCTTTTCCAAATTTATAGTAAAATTTGTCAAATTAAAACTGTTATCAGTCACTCATGAATAAATACATTGTTCCGTCTGTGTCTAAGCCACTGTTGCCGCTGATATCCCTCTGAGCTTAAACTAGAATAAAGGCTTGTCACTGGTCTTGCATCATCATTAAACACTTTCCTCACGCCGCGCTTCGGTATTTAATGAATGCATCAGACTGCTTCTTTGCTAACAACTATTGTCAACCGCCGAATCTGTCACTGGAAGTGTGCGATTAACACCATTGTGGTCGTCGCCGGTTGCGGTTTTGTTTGCGACTAGTTATTTTTAAAGGGAAACACAGAGCGGTATGAGGCCTTAGATGAAAATTCATGTGACTTGCCATCATTAGTGGAACGGACACGCTCATCCAGGTTGGCGTTTAGCTATGCGCCCGAGGCTTGATGATGCCCTAAAATATGAGCCATAGTGTGCCTGTAGAGCGGGATGTGACCTTCTTATACAGACGTGTTAATACTCCATAACAATATGACGGAACATGGGAACAAAATGATCTTAATTAGGAGAGGAACTCATTCTGTATGACACCAGAACAGTCACCAGTCGACCGGTCCACTCCACGGCGTCTTATTATTACTTAATGACTTGCATTGATTTGAACACGTCAGCCCGACTCAAAACACAGAATGAGAGACCAGTGCAGATTATAATGGAGTGGTGGGTCGGTGGTTCATGCAGAGACCAGTTATAATTGGTATTAGGAGCTTATTGTAGGTAGCATATAGCATTATACTGCATTGAGACACGGCCGAATGATTGGCATCTCTCACTTACCAAAACATGAAAAATCTATATTCGAGCAGGGGAGGGCTGCCACTTAGGCTTTAATTTGACACTGTCGCCACTGTTAAGAGCAGCCTTGACTTTCAAATGAATTCAATTTCGATTTCGATGTTCGAGACAACAGGCGAGTCATTAAACGGTGAATGGTTGCGTAGAGTTTTTCATTTTTTGTAATGTGCAAACCCTCAGAGGTAAAACAATGAGCTCGTTCTGCAAACTCAATCAGTTTGTTGCGTCGCCACATGAAAGACCAGAGAATTCAAATTCAGCTTCATTTGCATGAAAAAAAAAAAACACAATGGGAGAGGAGGTTATGTACAAGATGTTCATGAATCTTTTTCAGACGCTTCATCTTCCCGATTCCTACGCTTTGTGTTATATTTTAATCAGTGTTCGATTTCGACGATGTGAGCACTGCAAATTCCAAGTTTATATTTGTAATTACTTTACTCCAGATTGTAAAAAACAAGCACCTCAGCCCCTGAGTTCATGCCGATTTTTGCGTGTAAATGGCAACGCATTTTAGCTCTCAATTAAAAACTGCAATCTCTCTGTCGTACATTCTGCTTACCCCAGCGTAAACTCATTGTAATTCATGTGATAATACACCTGATTACAAGTGCAAACAGTTGCAGGTCTCCGCTACAATTAAGACGCGTGCTCTTGATGACTTATTTGTCCCATACAATAATTGACACATCCCTGAAGTGCAAGCGAGGCATTAACTCAGGGACGAAAATAGACGTGAAATGCTATGTGTTTATTGATGAAATGATCATCAAGCTGCAGTTCATTAGACCCTGCTTTATGTTTCAGGTTTAATTATTGGCCCTGGAAGATGTAACATGACAGGATCTTTAATCACCTGAGACAGAGGCTTGCTTCAAAAGGACACCTTGCTGACACGCTGAGCAGGGAATGTGTCTCCAATGCAAATTCACTGATCTCTATGAGTACATGTGTCACATCACCTTGATAATTAACAAAGGGATGTGTCAATTACCACTGGGCAATCAGGAAAGCCGTGCCAGCAGGTGGGTTCTGAGGATGGGGGATTTCAATCGCGGTTCAGACATCGTTGCTGCCAATCAAAGGTGTACTCACCTCTCCGTATAGGTGATGGTGTGGGGGGGGGGAGGCGGCAGCAGCAACATTCCCACAGCAAATATTCAAAGAAGGGCAAATTGGACTCAGCTCAGTGGAGCAAAGAGGGCACACAGAGAACCCTTCCACTGCCTTGTGGTGCACATGCGTACTGCGCGTCTCCTGTTCCCACGGAGATAATCTGCATTTCAGCCTCTTAAAACTCACCCAACACTAGAGGTGTGCGGCAAAAGCTGCAAATCTTAACCAGTTCCGAGACGCACCGCATCACACTGAATGATAGATTTCACAGAGAACCAGTGTGAGATTTGTTGTCGTCTTGAATACGCATAAAATGTGTCTGTTTTTGTACCAATTTTTGTGCCTGTCACTGGTGATCCCGCTGCGACTGCTGGTCTAACAGGAGTGCGGATGATCCGACACGAATGAGCGCAATTAGTATGCACTTCGCAGTGAATGGGGAATTTAGGTAAAGCTTTGGCTAGAGAGTAACGAGCCAGAGAGACAGGGCTGCAAAAAACACAGGATGAAGGTATAGTGCTGCATAGTTTCCGAGTTTTTAGGTGAAGGAGTTTCCTAATTGTTCTCCCTTTTAATTTAATCAGTGATTAGAATCGTGAATTAACATTTCTGGGTCACTTCAGGCTAATCTGGGCTCTCATTTGCTGTTGGCAGGCCTCACTGAAATAAATCCCAGACCAGCGCAGATGTGGGCTACAGCGCTTGCGACCGAGTCGCTGATTGAACGGAAATCCACAGTATATATCACACTGTGGATTTGTCTGTTTCGTGCAGGCTATAGGCACTCTAAAGGCTTTGGCCACCTACTGCACTTAGGCAATCAATCAGTCTCTATTCCAGAGGAGCGCTGCAACCCCATCATGCGCTGCAACTCCCACCCCGAGCAACACAACGTGGACGCGTTTAACTTCAGCCGAGGATGACCTCATCTGCAATCTGTATGATCTGTGCATGTTTGGTTCCCCGCTAACTTCGTTCGCTTCTCTGCGAGGTAGCTGCGGGTTACGGAGGGCGGCTATTTGGTTTTATGTATCTCTCTACCAGCCTGGATGTATTACTATGGCGCCAGTAGATTAGAGTAGGAGCTGTGTGATGTCACAGTCTTCAAACTGCAGGTTGAGCGCCGCAGGACCCTTTTGCCTCTTCCCATGTCAACGCCGTAAAAAGGTCTACGGCTTTTGAGGCAGCCTCTCGATCACATAATGTAGCGCAGTTGAGGGTGAGACCGTGTGAAAGCTGTTTCAGCACATGAAAGGCTGACGAATCTGTCAAATTTGTTGTATATTCTTTCCATTTATCCTTTTTGAGTGACACCATGTATACACTTTCTGAAGTCCTCCTGTGTTTATTAATTAACACATGACTTGAATTAGGAGGCATTCCAGAAGGCGTACATTCCTTTTTTTTTTTTTCAAATATTCAAGCTTTTGTGAGGCAGCAGAATCGCTCAGACTTAGTAAGAAAATGAAAAAATAAAAAAAAAAGGCTTCACTGAGAAGCCGTACCACACAGCCAATTAAGTGAACATCATGTCTGGTTTGATGTTTGTCAAAGTGATGTGATGGTTGCGAGCTCACAAAGTTGAAAGAGTGGACTAAGTTGATAACTTCGGTGCCTTTAGACTTGCATTTATGAAGCACTTCTCCGGTCTAATGACCACTCAGAAGCACTTGTCACATTCACCCATTCACATACACACTCGCGCACTGATGGTATAGGGCTGCCACACAAGGTACCAACCTGCTCATCTGGCGCAATTTTCAGCATCTTGCCCAAGGACACTTTGACATGCAGCTCGGGGATCCTGAGATTGAACCACCGACCTACCAATTAATGGATGCCTTGAGCCACAGCCTACCCCCTACCGTTACAACAAAAAGTGATGTTGTTCACACTGAACAATTGTAGCATACCACAAAAAGGACTTTGATTCACTGTGGGAAGTGTTGCAGTCCTATTTGTTTGAAATAGGAGTGGTTGGTAGGTTACATGTACCGAACATCCGCCGAAGGCTGCTCAATCAAAGAAGATGATTTATTATGTGCATACTTACAGTATATGTATTATTCAGTATATACAGCACATACTGCATGTTTACGAATAAATACCTAAATGAGATATCGATACTTGACGTCTTTATTTAGCCGAAGAAGCTGCTTATCAACGCGAGAAGACTGCTTTCCAATATTTCTCCCTTTATAGGTTCGATTTGAAACGTTAAAACGTTTCAGCCGTATATTTTGAGGTTTATATTCTGTTTGACCCTTCTGTCTTTTGTTACCAAAAATGCCTTTATTTCCCCACAGGGATTGTTAAAGTTTCCTCTCTCCATCTATCCTCCTTTTTCCTTCAAACAATGTTCAATATTATTAGTTTACCGCAGTGGATTTTTATGTTGGCTCGGGAACATAAATCATTTTTATGAGTGGGCCCTCAACAAACTCTTGATGACAGCCGGGCACGCTAAGTTAATTTACAGAAAGTATGCAAGTACATAGACTGGCAAGTAAAAAGCTGCATAAATGGAGGCTGTTCTATAAATGAGTTGGTTGAGGACATGATTCTCATTTATTAATCACCATTTTAACAAATAGTACATTAGAAAAGACACAAGATGCCTACATGTGAAAAAAGAAATGGCCAAATAATTCAGATCAGAGAAAGATTTCTATGACTCGAGAGATCATGTAGTTTGAGATATCACTGTTCAGAGAGCTGCCAGAACTGTAAAAAACATGGAACTCTATCAAGCGCCAAGGTCAGGTACCACGCACGACACTACAGTATATCTGTGCTGAAAACCATGTCGGTAAAGTAAAACTGAGGGCTTGTTTTCCATCATGTGCCATATTCAGCCCGGTTGAGCCAAAACATTGACATTTTACATTCCTGCAAACCACGGATATGTACAAATGTGTTCGATTGATATAATTTCCAGTCGTTTGGCTAACAGAAGCAGGTAAGATCTTTTCCAAACCTAACCATGTGATATTTTTCCTATGTCTAATCAGACCATAAGTACAGTGCTGTCACAACATAACATTTTTAAAAATGTACATAAGGAATCATGAAGTTGCAAAGATAAGTTTCCACATATCAAATGTAAGGTTTCATAAAACGGGTGGTTTACATGAACATTTATTGTGGTAATTGGGTTGACCATATTACATTAAGTCATTCATGGTGGTGTACATATTTGCTAAATTCGGAAAAATATTTGAAAAAATATTGACAAAGATGTGTGTGTGTTTTTCTTTTCCCTGTCATTAAAGGGTAGCTCCACCAATTTCACACATCAAATTGTGTTTGCAGGTCCTGGGGAGTACTGCTGCACATGTGAAAGAAGTCATACAAAGCCTTTTCTGGCCCAAGAAGAAGCCGCATGTAATTTGATAAATCGGCTCCGGTGTTGACACTAAGTGGCTATGTTGCATTGTGGCTAATATAGGCTCCATGTTTTGAAAAAGGAAGAAGAATGTGTGGCATAAAAAAGGTGATGGCTCTGACTCTGCTGCATCGATCATTTGTTTCCAAACAATCAATCCAAATTGGGTGTTTTACTGTAGTTTTTGGTAACTGTAAAGTACTCTAACACGTTTGTTGGTAGACAAAACAGCAACGTAACATGTAACTTATTAATGGCAGTAATCTTGTAACGTAGTGAGTTACTAGCAACCCGACACTGAAAACCGAGGCAGCCGATTGAAAGGAAGTGCACGTGAAAAAGGCTTAGTTTGACTTGACTGAGTAGATCCTTCAGTGTATTACACCTGTCTGCGTGTTGCGAGGAGGCAGCGCATCTGACTGCCATCTGTGTGGGAGGACATTTGTCGCTGATGAACCTCCATTACATATCTTTCACATCCATTTAAGACCTGAACAAAACAGTGAAGTCTGACAGTCAGATAAACAATATAATTGACTTGAACTCTCAAGTCAACAAAAAGCAGGAGAAAGCGTTGGCATACCAACGGGCTTAGTTAATTGGGTACACTGTGTTGATCAGGTGGCTGAGGCACATGTTACTTTACAGTATATACACGGAGGTTATATTCAATCTGATGAACATAACATCAGTTTGAATCAAGGAAACAGGCTATAGCGAGCTTTTCTTTGCATTTCATACTCAAGTGTGTGCTGCCCTTGAAAGTTAGAATGCCACGATCTTATCTTAAGCATTCAGTGTCACAAATCATAAATCTTTCACTATCACACGCGGCCTGCAATTCTAAACAAATCCCGCTCTGAGATACAGTAACCAGAGTTCCCCGGCTGAAGGTCTGGCTGCTTCACAAGTGTAAAGCTGTATCTTTGAGGACAACGCGGCCTCATGTACTCATTCTGCTTCAGGGGACAACAGTGAGCTGATGCAGTTCCCCCATCTGAAGTGACAATCCTGACAGAGTAAAAGTAATGGCAGCCCTAAACACCGGGCAACGGATCTGACAAACATTTAGATGCTATCTCCCAGTTACAGTGAAAGACTGCGCCGCCACTCCTACCGCACCAGCGTAGCCACTGGCAACACCAGCCAGACATGTAATCCCTTTGGACAAGAGAGCACCTCATCAAGCAGAGGCCCAAATCAAAGTAATTGACAAAAGCAGGGAAATAATGAATAAATCACGAGTGGATAACCAGGCAGTTTCACCGGAATAAAGGCTTCATGTGCCCTCCGAGTCAGCAACGATGAAAGGCAGCGATTTGGGAAGTTAAGAAATGTAGTGTAAAAAAATACATTATTAAATAAATGTGTTTATCCATTTAGGGTTTTGCCAGCCAAAGTATCTGTTT
Source organism: Spondyliosoma cantharus (assembly GCA_900302685.1). Taxonomy (NCBI): domain Eukaryota; kingdom Metazoa; phylum Chordata; class Actinopteri; order Spariformes; family Sparidae; genus Spondyliosoma; species Spondyliosoma cantharus. The sequence continues at coordinate 1,377 of OMLP01028906.1, read as the reverse complement.
AATGTATCTATATAACAGTTATATGTGTGTGAAAATAAAATGACATATTCAGTACATTCATTACAGTTGTGCCTGTTCATGTATCTTCCTTGCAGACTGTAGCCTTGATAAATGCTTACAATCAAGCATATGTGTCTGGGATAAAATTACTTCACTGACTGCATTCTTTACTTTCAGCCCTTGCCTTGTTACACTTATTGTACCAAGCAGTCGTAAGGCGCCGTAAGCCAAACAATATTTCCTCATCTTGTTTATGTCCCCTCTGGGTCACAAAACAGTATCCGGGCAAGGACTTCATCACATACACAGCCTATTTACAGATGCAATTTTATCCCAGCCGCTGCAAAGGATAATTCTACGTTGCTTGCTTGATCGTGTTTTTCATATCCATTTTCATGTCCGCCTGTGTCACTAACCCCCCTCGTGTGCGTAGGCAAGGCTGAACCAACATTTTAATGAGGTCAAAAAAGTGCATAGCCTCAGAAGGGGGATTGCGAGGGTCCTACCGTAGAGACGTTTTTCGGCCATTTAAAACCAATTTCCTGCTATTCTACAATAGATTTGCATATTTTATGTCCATCACAACCTCCCAAAATTGACTTATAGTGCAAAAGTTCTAGTCATCACAGCCGCCCCGGTGGATTGGTAATTGGGGTGCCATTTGCTCATTGAGATTCTTAATTCTTTTTGGCACCTCTCAAGGAGTTTGGCTCTCTGTGTGGTTCAGTGGCGGCTGGTGACTCAAAAGAACTGGGGGGAGAACAGGAGGAAAACCCACCCACGGCATCATGTTATTTTACACCAGTTGGCTACCACTCTCCGCTGATTTATGTTCGAGTAGAACAATGTCTCCTTCAATACAGCATTGTTTTATTCCATTCTGTTTATTTCAGATTAACTATGCAGACCAGAAGGTAGAGTAATTATCAAGGGTATAGATATGTAGGCCTAAACTACAGCAAGGATGCAACAATTGCATTCATTTAGTTGCCATTTCATGAGCTAGTACAGTATATATATACTATAGACAATATACAAAAACAATGACATACTATATACAATAAAATGCTTAAGCAGTTATAATATACATTGCTGAGGTATTGAGGAGTAAAGGTAAGTGGCACACTTACACAAGATGCAGTTTTATTTACAGAGCAGTTTTATTTGGCTCAAAAATGTACAGATTATTGTTATCGTTTTTACAATAAAGCCTGCATCAAGAAAGTTGTAAGTGAACAAACTGTTTTATAGATGTGCTCTTTGAGATAATTTCGACGGCTCTTTGTGTTTCATTTATTTCTTATATTTAGGTCTACCTTCGCCGACACTAAGAGTGAGGACAGAACACCATAAACATCTGTCACTATAACAAATATG
>OMLP01028905.1:0-14545 GCA_900302685.1 Spondyliosoma cantharus | reverse complement strand
ACACACACACACACACACACACACACACACACACACACACACACACACACACACACACACACACACACACACTTCATCTCGTGTGTCGAGAGCTAACCTGGTGTTTCTTACAGGTGATGCGAATGACGCTGTCCACCTTGAACTGGCGCAGGAGAGAGATGGTGCGTTGGCTGGTCACTTGTGCGACTGAGGCTGGTGAGTTTGTCCACGTACACACAGTAACATCTGGCGTTGACCCTGCAGAAGTCACGGCTATTCACACACCAAGCAAATAAGGGGCGGGTTCATCTCCAAACCAAGCTGCCATTAGATAGTTAGCTCGGTTAGCCGTGCAGCTAGAAGTCTGGACCGGGAGCCTGGAGAGGCGTCACAAAACAGGGCAGTCTGCATTTACAACATTTATATCTTTTTTTAAACTAAAATTACTTCATACTGCACCTTTAAAAATGAATATATGAAGGCTGTAACAGGACACTGAGGCAGGACTGTAGCAGAGAACAGCAGAATGAGTGCAGGAAGGATTAAGTGTCTCACCCTTTTAGGAACATTAGCGTTTATCTCTTGTGAGAGGAGAGAGCGAGGAAGCACAGCTGGCACCGAGGCATCGATACTGTGGAAAATAATTATTGAAACCGTTTCAAATATCTGCCTAAGATTAACATTTCATGTCCAGTTGAGGGGACTCAGGCCAAACTTTGTTTCCGAGGGCTCTCGCCAGCAGCGGAGGAGGAGGAAGGGCGAAGCATTGACTGTCAGGGTGGTGATTATGGAAGATTGTTGGCTCCTGGCTGATTAAGTGCGCCTCATGTTTGGACTTGGAATACTGAAACCCAGTGGCTGGTTTCCCTGAAGCGGACAGGAAGCTGGTGTCCAGAGGGACGGAGCTCTGTAGGGGGAAAACCCTCCTCCCAGATGATTTCTTGTGAATGTGGGGGGAGTGACAAGGACTCCCTGTTTTCTGTGAGGGCAGTTTTGAATGGACTCATTGAGAACAGGCCGGTCGGCGATGCAGAGCAGAGCCAGACTATATAATGTAAGAGAATTAGAAATAGAATATCTAATTAGCTGGTGAAGAGTCATTGTGAAGACCGGTGACGTGATCTGGTTGTTGGAACTTTAAGTTCAGCAGGTCAAAGTCGGTCACTAATTAATAAAACAGAGGTTAAAGTTTAAAGTTCTAGCTTTAGATTTTAACATCTTTGGAGTCTCAGAGAGCCAGTTTACGTTTGCAGGTTTTAACGGACCGGACTAGTTTGTTTTTTGTTGTTATCGTCAACAAATCATGAAAATACCAAAAGCTGTCAACATGTTTAACCCTCAGCACTTCATGCTCTTCGGCTTTATTCAGCATTTCTTTCCGATTATCAGTATCTGTGATTTTTAAACAAATTTAAACATTTGCTGCCTCTTAACTGGAAGGTAATCTTGAGATTGAGCAACATCTGGAGCAGATTTACAGTAAAAATAAAAAACTGAACCTGGATTTCCTTTTCCTGTGACTTTATTCTTCCTTTCCACTACAGTTACTTGATACATTTAGTTACTAGTTACTTTGCAGATTCAGATTGTAGCATTATTTATAGGATATTAATTATGACGTGAGTAGTGAGAGATGTGTTGTGTTCGGGACATCGTCTGAGAGGAAAACAACACAAACAAACTTCAGCGGGAGGTGTTTGTAATACAACACAGGTAGACACGAGGGAAAATATAACGAGCTATGAAAAATAAATGGAGCAAGTTAAAAGGAAAGTGATGTGAGCGTGTGTGTGAACACAAAGAGTTAGTGAAGGTGTGTTAGTGTTCAGATTATATTGGTGTCCATCTTTTAACAAATAACGTTTTTTGTTCAATCTGGTTCGTTTACCGAAGCTTCTCCATCTGTTTAATTGCAGCTGTTTGGCAAAGACGTCATATTTATATAAACCTGTACCAAATGGAAACATGTTAAATAGACAAACAAGGGACCAAAGATTGAACCTTGAGGAACACCAACATGAATTTAAAATTAGATTGAAATGATCCGACACATCTAACTCGTTCTGTTTGTCTCCGTCCAGGTGTGTTTGCGCTGGACAGCATCATGCAGAGCTGGTTCACCCTCTTCACTCCCACTGAAGCCACCAGCGTCGTGGCGAGCACCGTCATGTCCAACAGCACCATCGTCCGCCTGCATTTGGACTGCCATCAGCAGGAGAACCTGGCCAACTCCGCCCGCACCCTGGCCCTGCAGTGTGCCATGAAGGACCCCCAAAACTGTGCCCTCTCGGCGCTGACGCTCTGCGAGAAGGACCACATTGCCTTCGAGACAGCCTATCAGATTGTACTGGACGCAGCCGCCACGGGAATGAACTACACACAGCTGTTTACAATAGCGCGCTACATGGAGCACCGCGGTTATCCTATGAGGGCGTACAAACTAGCAACGTTAGCCATGACTCACCTGAACCTCAGCTACAACCAAGACACGCACCCGGCCATCAACGACGTGCTGTGGGCGTGTGCGCTCAGCCACTCGCTGGGCAAAAATGAACTGGCGTCCGTCATCCCCCTGGTGGTGAAGAGCGTGAAATGTGCCACCGTCTTGTCGGACATTTTGCGGCGGTGCACGTTAACGACGCCGGGCATGGTGGCGCTGCACAGTCGCAGGAACTCTGGGAAGCTGATGCCTCTGGACAAGGCTCCGCTCAGGCAGCTGCTGGACGCCACGATCGGAGCCTACATCAACACCACGCACTCTCGGCTGACGCACATCAGCCCGCGCCACTACAGCGAGTTCATCGAGTTCCTCAGTAAAGCCAGAGAGACGTTTCTGATGGCGGCTGACGGACACATCCAGTTCACGCAGTTCATAGACAACCTGAAACAGATTTACAAGGGCAAGAAGAAACTCATGATGCTCGTTCGAGAGAGATTTGGTTGAACGACCAAATCGCCGATTTTACTTGAGTCTCTTTTGTATCCTTTCTAACTTGAAGTGAAAAATCCTCCCAAAACAAATCATATTCCTGTGATTTGGCAGTTCAAGGGTCGAATGTGATGACCAGTCATATTCATCCGCTGTGAATATGTCTTTTCATGTTGAGTCGTACCGGACGTGAGCGCAGACGGACTCAGAGTTGATTTTTAGTGTTGGAAAAAGTAACTGGACGACCGAAGATGACAGGAACGAGATGTGAAATGTGTTTTAGGGTAAACATTTCTCCTAAAAACGACGAGTTTGAAACTCAAAGAACACTGTAAACCGTAAAAAAAAAGCTGGTGTTGATGTGTATAAACCCATTCAGAAGGAGAGAACTGTTGATTTGTGGAAGTTTGTGTGTGTTTCCCTTTATATGTATGAAAGCGAGAGAGTTTTACACGGAGTATAAACTGAATAGTGTCCACGCGGCGCTCCTCGTCCTTCCCTCAGCTAACGTTCACAGCCTCAAAGAGAAGACAAGCGGCTTTAAACCAAACGGAGAAACTCCATCTGAAGTGACACGTACCTCTTTTTAAGGATCCAGCTTTACTCTGCTCACGACGGAGACGGATCAGAGCCACTGCATGGAGAAAAAAAAATAAGTTCTGACTCCTCTTTTCACAATTTTGACTATTTTCTCTGGATTCTGACTTTTAAACTCAGGTTTTAAGTCAGAACAATTCTGAGGTTAAAGTCAGAATTTTGAGAAAGAGTCTAAATTTCTATTTTAAAAAATCAGAATTTTCTTTTGAAAAGTCAGAAATTTGAGTGAAAGGTTGGAGTTCTGTGAAAATGGTCAGATTGAGTTAAAAGTCTGAATTAATAATCCAAATTATGAGAAAAAAGTCTGAATTATTAGTTCTAAATCAGAATTTTGAGAAAAGAAAAGTCAGATTTCTCAGTTAAGTCTAAATTTATGATTTAAAAAGTCTGAAGTTTCTGATTTCTGAGATTTCTGAGTTTAAAGTCAGAATTTTCTTTTGAAAAAGTCAGAAATTTGAGGAAAAGGTCAGAATTATTGGATCCAAGTCAGAATTTTGAGAACAAATCTGAGTTTGAAGTCAAAATTTCCTTATGTAAAAAGTCTCAATTCTCATAAAAAGCCTGAATTTTCAGAAAAAATATTTTAAAAAATAAATCTGAGAAATAAAACCAGAACTCTTTTTTCTTCAGTGGCCTGAATCCAACATTATGAACTCCAAATCCACAATCAGAATTAATTCACTGGGTCGATATTTGTTTCTGCCGTCGTCCGGCTGATTGTTTTGTGTCGAACATTCGGTCACAGCGCTCGCTCATGTGGAAACTTTAGCAACTGTCAACAAACATTCTCAGGGATTTCTCTTTGAAAAAAAAAAAAAAGCAGACAAAAAAAGATAAGGAAAGAGAACAAAAGCATTTTATTGTCCTGTATATATGAAAGTATATGTCTGAATATTGAAAAAAAAAAAATGTATATGTTAACTAATTTATGACAGAATATTCTATGTAAGGCACAATACTTGAAGCTGCAGTACTTTTGGTTTTTGAAACAAGGACAAAAAACATATCAGAAGGACTTCAAAACATTCGCCTTGCATTGCATCAGGGCCCGGTTCAGACAGGAGTCCAACGCCGGCCGGTTCTGCTCCGCTCACATGTAAATGAGCTGCAGAAAACTGTCCGGCTGTACGACAGGAAGTGGACGTGCAAAGTGCGTATTCTCCCGAACACAGACGCGTATTGAGGATTGTCGGAGAGTCGGAGAAAGAGACGACTGTGGAGGCAGAGCGGCGGCGACGCAACCGCCGGAGAGAAATCTGCCTCCTGCAGCGACCCGGTCGCCAAACAAACGCTCCGCTTCACTTCACGCCCTCCGTCTTCTTCTGACGTCTCGACTTTGTGCAGGACAGAAAGTTGCTCTATACTGAAGGTCTCGACTGTTCCACTTTTTCTACGCTTCTGTTGTGTTCCTCCTCTTCAGCTCCCGTTTGTTTTCATTTCTCTCCAGACTTCCTCACACGAGAACAGCCTTCTTTCTTGCCTTGTCTTAATGCTTTAAAATAACCAAATGGGAGTTCTGACTACCAAACTTTTATTCATACGCCGACCGACTTCGGTTCCGACCTTTCAGTGTCTTTGATTTTTTCTTAAAAATCTGAACTGGCTCTGTATTCTGTGCTTTAAAAGCTCGTTTCATCTGTTTTTCAGTGTCGTCTCTTGTTCATTCCCTCGTTTAGAGGTCTGTTCGTAGCTCCTCCTTTTGTTTTGTTTTAGAAAATGAAATATGCTCCCTTTTTATTTATTACGTTAGGTAAATGATTGTACAACCATGTCAACATGCTCATGAAGTTGAAACTAAGATTTGATACACTGATCGATTTATTTATGTAACTAAATCACTGTTTTATAAACTTGTTAATGAATCGACATTTTGTTTTTGATTAAATTCGTTTTTTGAGAGGACGGCGTCTCCGTGTTGTTTATGACCGAAGCTCCTGTTCTGAGGTTGATTTAGATTCTTTCTGTATTTTTGTGACAATATACTAATTTTATATATTGATGAATCTTTAATGCCTGAGAAGAATCTGAGTGGCGGCTTTTCTTTAGCTTTGATTACGGCACACATTCGCTGTGGCATCGTTTTGATCGGCTGCAACATTTATTTCTGTCGTGTATCGATGACGGGAGAGTCGTGCTCTTCTCCAGCACATCCCAAAGATTCTCCCGGGGGAGGTCCAGGTTCTGGACTCTGGTGGTTCTGGACTCTCTGGTGGACTCTCTTCACTCTGGAACGGGGTGAATCTGGACCCATCAGACCACATGACCTGGTTCCAGAGTCCACAGAGAAACTGAATTTCATCAGGCTGCACAGCTGTTTGGTTCTGATCCGTGAGCTCTCTGTTGATTCTACAATTTGATTTCACCAGATGTTTAAGCGATCTCCAGAATTTCTTCCTGGAAGTTGACGGTTCACCACGACCCTTCCAGGTTTTAATAATGCGTTGGACAGTTCTTAACCCCATTTTAGTGGTTTCAGTGATCTCCTCAGAAACAGAGGCAGCAAGAAGGTCATGGGATCGAGACCTGGCTGTCAGTTTGCATGTTGCCTCCGGGTTTCCTCCCACAATCCATCCAAAGACATGTAGGAAAAAAAAAGGTCAATCCATCAGTCTGAATTGTCTGTAGGTGTGAATGGTGTGTTTTTGTTTGTGTCAGCCCTCAGGTGTAAACACACTCAGGGTCTCAGTCTGGTGGATATTGATCCACATCGATCAGAAACGACAGCAGAGGGGGAGAAGATCTGAGGAGCACAATTTATCAGTTTAGAAGAAAACACGAGATTTTATTTATTTATGTGTGAAGGAAGCGACTCCACAGACGACGATGGATTACTTAGATTCTTATTGTCGAGTTCAGCTCTCGTGTTCCCGTCTGATCCGGTTCTTTCAGAGGTTCTCGGTATCTTACATCATGCTGGTTCCACATTTGTCCGATCTTGATTCAATACCTTTAACTGTCATCTGCGTTGAACTCTTTCCCATCGACGTGTTGATACCAGTTGTGTTTATGTACATTTTTCCAGCAGCTGGATGTTTAGACAGATGTTGAATCTGGTCCACAGGCGAGTTCAGACGCTCTTCACGGAGTCGTGATTTCTCCTAGTGCCTAATTTTACTTCCTGTAAAGATAATCTGGGAATGTTAAGCTTTCCTTATCCCACTTCCTGTCTCATCAGGGGCCTGAATAGGCAGGAAGTTCTTACAAAGAGGAAGTTTTATTCTGGAAACCAACAGACCATTAAATAATGTAAATATGGTTGGACAGACTGCCTCTGTTGAACGATTCAACGGTTGAATTAATGAAGCTTAATTACAAGTTTCATTTTCTTTTAAATCTTCAAAGAGGCAAGAGTTCCAATCTGTCCTCTAAATCATCTGACTGAGAGCGAAACTGAATCTTAACTCATCCCAAATGCAGATTTCAACCTTTTCTTACAAGATTAACATAAATGCTTAAATGATAAATAAAGATAATCTTAATTTCATCACACTCAACTGGCTAATGCAAAACAATATGGTGTCATTTATCTAAAACAACCTGTGGATGTTTCTTTTATATATATCATGAGTTATATGATTTATAAGCCATGTTTAGCCTTTTATTCTTATATTTGTTAATGTGAAATGTTGTTATCTTTACTTAATTATTATTACATTAAAATATTATGGTTAAATTAGTTCTTGAGCTCTTTTCTTTATGCTTCAGTTAATTTGTTTTATTAACTCAATGTTTTTAACGGAAGTTGTTGAGTTTGTTTTTTATGTCAAGGCGAGAACTCAGAGGATGCTCTCGCTTTTTAAAAAAAGTTAAATATATAATTAAACCTCCCAACACGGCCCAATAACTCTGGTCCAGTCCCAGACGTCTGCATGACAGTGAGCAGACAGCAGCAGCGTGTCCTCAGACCTGTAGCTTCACCGCCAGGTGATGTTGGGGGTCACACTTAAAATGGCCTCCGACTGTCACACAGGTGTATCATGTTGGTGCACTTGGCCCTAGATGCTCCCACACACACACACACACACACACACACACCGAGCGTGACTCCATCTGTGTGACTGGCACCGCAAATACATTTTATCACCCTTGATCACACACGTCCTGCGTAGGCCGACCTGTTATTCCACTCCTGCTAGTCGAGTCGTCGACGCTGTATTATCTGTCTGTGATGGGAACAGCGAGGACGGTTTGTCTCACGCTATCAGATGTCAGAATGTGTAATCTGTGTGTTATGAAAATTAAACCAAAATGTTTTATTTAAATCATCTGAGCTGGAGACAGACGTGTTGGCAGATCTGTAGGATACGAAGAGTTTCAGCTGTCGAGTGTTTAAACCCTCGAGCGTCCTGCTGTTTCAGCAACAAGCTGCTTTTATCAAACATCTGATTAGTTGTATATGAAAAATTTTACTTTTCACTCATAGTTAAAGCAGCTTCCAGACCAGTAATGCAAAAATCAAGTGTTATCGAGTTACTAGCGATATCTTGCATCGTAATACTGCTAAATTAAACTTCACTCCTCTCGCTAATGTGTCACAAGCTACAAAACAAAATTATGTGATACTGCAAACACAGAAAGCCAGCTGAGATAGTTAGAAGATATATAGCAGCTAGTTTTAAGCTAGTTAGGCTACATGATAATGCTACGACAAACAGTAAGCTAGTTAAGATAGTTGTAAGAATCTTGTAATATGATTTCAGACACCCCTAAACTTCTGTGCACGCTCGAATGCAGCGACTCTGAACGTTAATGTAAGGAGCTAACTAGCTTTAATACACTTTACTTCTTGAGCTTCAGAGTTTCTCAATTATATCGTCTGAAGTGCTCTTTCATTGCTAACATTCACTAAATGGCTAACTAGCTTTTTATAAAGTTTACATATCATAAATCTTACACCTGGACAAACTTTACACACGTTTACACCTTTTTGTCTCGGCACAACCAGCATCTATTGTTTCCGCTGTGTGTTAATATAAAACATACAGATATCCATACTGTAAAATACAAAATTAAAAGTAGTGCGTAATATTGTAGATATTAACTGATGGTATCCCTGAATCGAGCCTGACCCTGGAGCAGCAGAGCTGTAGATCACTGTTGCTCCGGCTGGACGAAGCACCTTGGTGAAGATTACTAGACTGCACCAATCATCCATCACGCTCAGGCTCGTCCTTGGAATACGTAATGTAATGATAATCTGATCCAGTATGCAGATGAAGGCACAGTGGGGTGACTGCAGGGAAACAGGCCACCTGCCCCACAACACGAGTCGCCCCTCGCTGCAGATCTGCCGTCAGATTACGGCCTGCGGCGGCTTTAAAACGGTGAGGAATGTTAACGGGCGTTTATTTACGACGTTTGTGTCGTCAAATCGGTAGGAAAGCGTTATATCAGCCAGGTTACGTGTGATTTAGCTTCTTTATGAGTCGTTTAACCGACGTGTGTTTGCATCAGTTTTCAGTGAGAGATGTCCTGGTTTCTATTTCTGATCCATATCGGAGCTGGTGTCGGTCCGATCCCGTTGATTTAATGCACCGTGACCGTCACGCCAACTTAGGTCATTAGACGTGGTGGAACCATTTCAACACACACGCAGAGATGCTGATGTTGTGATGGGGAGTCTGCATGTGGCCGATGTCTGGAAGCCATTTTGTGCGTTGGCCCCATCGACACCCGGCGTTCATTTGCATGTCGCACTCTGTGAGAGACATTAAAGTGTATCGTAAGCGTGACTTTCAGCAGATGTTAGCTTTCCTTACGGGAAAATACACTTTCTTGCGGAGAGTAAGATAATATAATCGATACTACTCTTATTCAGATTCAGACAACTTTATTAATCCCACCAGGGGCGATTGAACAGCTTGTTAAAGAAAGCGGACGCTCTCCATCCTCTGCTTGTGAGAAACGTCTTGTTGGAGCGTCCTGGTTTGCTTCACACATCCACATCAACGTTGTGTCACACTTCACTGTAGCTGTTTATTATTTCAATTACCTGCAGAGTTCAACCACCTGTGAAAAGATTTGTGTTTCAAACCAAACAAGACCTTTTGTCTCCATCAGGAGGCGTCGCATTCGTAACCTTTTCTTACGGGATGAAAACACCGTCACTCTCTTCTCCCTCGCCGCTCTTTCATCCGAGCCGTAAAGACTCGGTGTGGGAGCTGTTGTTGTTTTCATTTTGAGCGCCGTGGCCCGTAAGGTGGAAAAACCTTCATATTCACAGCTTTAAAGGGAATCCAAAATGTCACACGCTGGAACGATTCCTGTCCATAAAGTTTTCATAAATGTCACCTCGAAACGAAACAGCCAATAGCAATTAGGTGTTTCCTGAAAGGCCACCTCGTCACCACACGATCCCTCCGACTGAAGCGCAGGAGGAGAGAATCTGGTGAAACGCCGACTTAATGAATCTGATTATTTACGTGATTTCCATTTTAATAACTGGAGTAATTATGTGAAGATGTCTTCTCTTGATGTTCAGCTCTTAATTGATTCAGTTTCTCCAGTCTAACGGCCGTTCTCTTTCTCCGTGACATTCCTCGATCACTCTGTTTTGGTCAATTTATAAAATGTGCTCAGTTTAAAAAGCACTCGCTCTCAGGATGAAACTTGAGTTATTACACTCATGGTCAGTCACACCAGCGGCCAGTAATGACGGTCCAATCAGAGTCTCTCTGGACCGACTGAAAATATCCTCTCCAGTCTCCTAGCAACAGAGCGGGGCCTGTTGATTGGCATTAACAAGTGCTGCTGATAGTGAGGCTCTCCAGCGCCGCATCAACCGTCATCTCGTCCCTCGGAGCCTTTTCACATGTGAAAGGTGATTAAAAAATATCTGAGCAAACGTGTGGACGAAGCAATGACTCGTTAACAACCTCGATTTTCTTTTGCAGCGGACATTTTAATCATTAATGTATAATGTTTGTCAGCAATTACTAATTCTATTTATTACACCTGTGTTCAAAAACCACAGCCTCTATTAAGACTCACATCTGCTTACAACAACATCATAGACTGATTTAAACTATTTATTAAACGTTAAATACAGTATTTAAAAGTGTCGGTGTTATCATGTTTCGATGGAAACACATGTATGCTCTTTTATTAATGATTATGGTGAAGGTTGATAATTAAATACTAACTGCAATTTCAGTCAAGCCTTTCAAATAAAACGTATTTAATTCTGTCGATCTGGATTTTTATTTGGATCTACATCATCGTACTCACACTCAGATACCCGCCACCTTAAAGTTGGTTAAATTTATTCCCAGAGAAATTAATTTTGTTGCAGTTTAAAGCTGTTTTCCCTCCAAATAGAGGATTTCTTTTGACTGATTAAAGTCTGATGTCACGCTGGAGCCGGGAATGTCGACCTAAATGCACGAGATAGCAGGCGGGAAGTCCAATGGATGTGGTTTTAGTCCGGATACCAGCAATACAAGGAACCTGCAAACACGACGGAACATCAGGCAAAACAGGAACAGCAGGATATCAGACACTAAGCAAATAACTCAACAACGACTAAACAAAAAGACCGGACTGACATACAAATGACATAAACGAGGGAATGAGGTGCAGGTGGAGTGAGACGGAGAAACACAGGTGAGGGTTCAAACACTGGAAACAGAGAGGCCGAAAAAAGACTGGAAGGAGGGAAGGAGACACAGGAAACACGCTAACAAACATAACAATGAAACTAAACTGACGGGAACGTTGAACACGACAACGCATCCGTGATCCCAGTTTTCCCTTTTTTGTCATCATTTATGCGTACAAAACTATATTTTGGAATACACTGTTAACTGAAATGGATCTACTGGATGTTTGGGAGTCAGAACAGAAATCTTTCCTTGAGTTTTGATACATAAAAAAAGCAAATCTTTGTGATCGTAAACACGGTTGTTTGTTGGCTGATGTGTTTTTTTTAAATCTTGTAACAGTTTGCGTGAAGCGAATCATCGGCGTTCTGACAACGTTTGCTCGGCTTTGCTTGGTTTGTTTGGCGAATGAGCCGAATGATAACAGAAAACATTAAACGTCGGCATTTGTAGCCAGTAAGCTGGTAGCTAACTGATAAACAGCTGAAAGTCGTTGGATTAGGCTTCTTCCCGTCCCAGTGAAAGTGGCACAAATACAAACTTGCTCAGGCTGACAGTGACAGAACATTGTTTCTAAATAGTTAATTTACATTTTATCATTGAAAGCATGCTTAAAAGCTCTTCATCCTTCACTGTGTATTTAAAAAAGTTTGACTGACAATCAAGTGCGACATAATTTTGCTCAAGTGATTAAATAGTTTGTTTTGGTTCTGTTTTTTTGTCGTTTCCAGATGCTGAAGCTTTTCTTTAAAACTGAAACACATTAAAGCTTTCATTGCTATATGACCAGAGTTTATAATGAAATATTAATTAATTCCTCCGGATCAGACCCCTCACTGGTGTCTTACACATCATCCCCGTTAGATGATTAATAGTTGCCATTTATTCACTTATCTAACAAGCCCGCAAACCCAGTGTTCAGTCGAATTAAGCGATCATTTCATTCAAACTCATTAACACCTGAAAAGAAACAGGCTGAATTTAATATAAAAAAATTGGCCCTTTTGATAACGTTCGACCTTCCTGCAATGATTCCTCACCACGCGGTGTAGCTGCGTAACGTAATCCCCCTGTGAGATTTACGATAAAGGAAAAAAATAGAGTTAATGCATTAAAGTTAATTTATATTCTTTTGTTAAATTTCACCTGAGGGCATCTATTACGTTTATATTAAAGTGTGAGGAGGAGCAGTTAATTAATGTGTTTTACCAGATTAAATCTGCTGAAACTTAGTGGGCTGTTTAAAGATTGGTGCGAATGTTTGACTGTGTAATTACCTGTTAGACGGTTAGATGTGGAGTAACCAGGTCCTGCTGGTTTGTCTGCATGGCAAGGTTCATATTTATTAATGTTTTTAAGTCCATTTACAGCCAGTGTTAGTCTGACCTTTGTTTCTGCTCACTAACTTTTCTGATGCACGAATATTTCTTTTGCAGATGTTCGAATATTCAGACGGAAACCTGGACGACTGTCCGGCCATGAAATAAACCAGACGAGAGGCTACAGGTAACTTCAGTGAGACGATGAAGAGCAGGTAGAGCGATTACACAATATTTCAATTCAACACCAAATTTAAAGCTGAACCAGTCTTACTGTCGGCACCACTGTCGTAAAGATAGTGTTAGCAGTGTGGCTACCGCTAACAGATCCCAATTTCACTTGTGCAGCTTTTCCACCAAATTTAGTGGGACGCCTATTGACTCCATTCCCACTTCCCTGGGAAAGGAAGCCCATCTGTGATCTGTATCTGAAATGTCACGTTGTACGTCACTGACGTCACGTTTCACGTCACGAATGCGCCGGAAACAGTTGTAACACGAGAAAACAGACAGACCCACTTGGAAAGAAGTGTCTGTAAAACGGTGGATACATTATTGTGAGCGTCACAACCCCGCGACATGACACGTTTCACTGCCATTCTTTGAGCCATTCGGTCCAATAGCAGTTGGAAAGTGTAGAAGAGCCGCACGATTAAATCATGTTATCCGCCTTCAAGTTAGCCGGGCGCGAAACCGGATGTTAGCCGGGCGCGAAACCGGAAGTTAGCCGGGCGCTAAACCGGATGTTAGCCGGGCGCGAAACAGGAAGTTAGCCGGCTCGGTTCGTGATCAGGAAGTCAAACTTTTTTTTAGCTTCAAAACACCACTGAGCAGCTTTCATAGGAATGAACGTAGCTCCACCTCCAACGCGGTGTCCAGTAATAAAACGTCTGCATACCAAATTCCTTCTTTATTTATGCGCCACCACCGGATGTTGATAGACGTCATTACTTCACGCGGGGAATTTCGCTAGTTCACCCAGGGCTTACATTTAGGTCACAGCTGACCCAGGTGTAAATGTAGAGTTTACATTCACATTGCACATAAAAGCCTGATGTTAGTGGGTTTAAGTGGGATTTTTGACCCGTGGAAAAGGGTGTTAGAGTGCAGAGTGAAAAGCCAGAATGAGCCTAGAATGACAACAAGAAGAAAAGACTTTGTTCATGTTTATTTATTCATGATTTAAACCTTCAGTTGTTCACACATCCCATCAGTGAAGTCTGTTATACCATAGTCAGGGTGAATACTCGATCCAGATTGGCTGGACGGTGTCAATTAACTTTTGATATATGCACTTCACTTCAACATTTAAAATAAATGTAATTAATAAGAATCTGAATATTTTACAGCCCTAGATGTGGTCCTTTAGTGCATCATCCCCTGACCACCACAGGGTGGAGCTTTTAGTGGCTTGTACTCAGAAAATTAAGTTTCTGCTGGCTCAATTGTCGATAACAAGTAACAAATAACTCATGAAAAGTATTTACTTTTCCTGGTCCCCCCAAACACCACCACCACCTTGATCTTAATATAAACAACCTCTGTAGATTTTCAGCTGATTTCTGTCTGTACACACGACTGATAACGTTTTCAAATCAACTCAGTCTTTAAATTTCATCATGTGTGACCTGATAAACTGTCTGTTGCTGTGTTTTCTTTCATCCACCTTGTTAATAAGTCTTATTGCTCTTTTCTCTTCTGACACATACAAAGGTTTCGTACAAGTCACAGACGAGTTGTCCCAAACCTCAAAATATGGAAGAATAAGTGAACAGAACAAAATATGAAGAGAATCAAAATCTGAACCATCCTTTGTTCAAAACAGCAAAACATGGACACACTTTCCATTTTGTTCACACGTCCCGTCAGTAAAGTCTGTTAAACGACTGTTGTTCAATGATTTCATGAACAGATTCACTTCATCCACACAATCAGTTTGTTGGAGCAGAATCTCAGCTATGTACAAGCAAATAATGAAGCTTCTCCTTATTGATTATGATCATGTGAACTGAAGTCATCATGAGCAGCGAGAGCCTCCGTGGCTGAACAGACACAGGAAGGAGCGCCGCCTGAAGAAAGTCCAACATTTACAGAACAACAAGAAGACGTCAAAGTACCGCCCA
>OMLP01028902.1:0-14712 GCA_900302685.1 Spondyliosoma cantharus | reverse complement strand
TTCACTCATTCATTTGTTCACCACTTACTTTCCCAGGAAGCCTTTCCCGTTGGGCTGATCTTTCAGCCACTTCCACAGAGGATGAGCGTTGGCCCCGTTCACTTCAATCTTACTGAACATGTCGAACCGAGCGTTGTAGGACGCGGCGAACTGCTTGATCTGAGTTTCATTGCCGGGCTCCTTCAAAGTAAAAACAATTTGAGAGACATAATATAATCAGTCAGTACCATTTAAGCCCAGAGCAGGTTAAAAAAAAGGAAAACCCACTGCAAATAAAACAAAAGTTGGCTTAATTGATTTCTCTTTATATATAAAATATCAGGGTTATAAAATGTTTTGTCTTGAACAGAAAAGAATACACTGTAAGGTCTCATCCGCACTGTTTTATAATTCAACTTTGTTGTTTCACATTCTTTCTGAAATTATATAATCCAGATCAATATCTGAGGCCTGTTTAAACACGTTGCTTTAATGAAGCACAAAGCATGTGTTACGTACCTGGTTCCCAAACTGGTTGGAAGGGAAGGCAAGGATGCGTAAACCTCTCTCAGCGTACTTGGCGTGCATCTCCGTGAACTGAGAGTAGTTTACTGGGGTTTTACCTCATTTAGAGGCAACGTTGGTGATGATGACAACGTCTCCCCTGAAAACACAAAAAATACACAATACGTTGTAGAGGTGATACAGAGAGAAGGCACGCGATGGGATGATTCAACAACTTTGGGAAGAGAATATCATGGATAGATTTACCTGTATTTTTCTAGGGAAACCAAATTGCCATCGATATCTGTCGCGTTGAATTCATAAATAGACGTGGCCGTCTGCCAGTCCTCTGTCGGAGCAGCCTGTTGGGAAGAAAAAGGAGTAAAAAAAAAAGTGAGACTTGAATACAAGACAACAAGAAATGTGTTCCAGTGCATATACTGTAGTCTCTACTGTACTAACATCGTGCTAAAAATATAAAAATACAAAATAAATACATCAAACATAAGCCTTAAGCATTACCATAGCCTGCAGCAGGACAGAGAAAAGGACAGTGGACCCTATCAGACGCATTTCTGCCCTTCAGTAAGGTCCCCTGAAGGCAGAATTTGTGAACCCCGAGTGGCTTCAGCTAAGATCACTCTGTTACTGAGAGAGCACACGTTCCAGTGTCCTCTTGTAAAGGGAGCTGCTGATCATTAACAAAATTGATAGGCTGGGATTCTCCAATAGGTCCCTCTCTGCTGCAGACTAACAAATCCACATCAGAGATGTACGTGTACTGCGGTCCACAGTCCGCAACACTGTCACAAAGTCATGAGGAAAGTCGACTCCTTATAAAAGCAAATATGTAGGCCACAGGGGACTGAGCTACATGTGGCCAGGGCAAAGAGCGACAGTCTGAAGAAATACAGGAACGTGTTATGTAATCAGCTTAATACTGGAATGAATAACAAAAAGTTACATCAGTGAATCAACATAATTCGTCGCACACATGACCTCCTTAATCTCACCAGGACATAAAGGCCACAGAGGCTGAGCCCTAAAACACTTGGGAAAACAAGACAGTTGATGCCTGAAGATATTGTTAAATACTAATCTGTTTTCTTCACTATCAGTTTTAATAACATATTTATTTATGATAGCTGCTGACATGCACTTTAGATGTTTGCCTGGACTGCGATGAGATTGATGATGGCTGCTACAGATGATTTTAGGCCATTGGTTGTTTTTGTACGTCTAATGTGCTTTTAATGCGTCTGTATATGTTCTGCGCTGTGCCACAAATTGCCTCTCAGAGGACATGAACGCATTCCTATGTCTGAGTTCCACGTCTAAGCCTCCATACACTCCACAATACAATCTGGTAATACCAGTGGAACCACCAGACAAAGCATTGCTCAACAAAATGAGTGGTTGGGAAAAACACTGATTTCTAAAAGGATTATTTCTCAATTTTCTGGCAAGTGTACTTTGCTTTGACAACTACTTATGGGGGGGGGGAATAAAGATTTGCAGGCCCTATTCCATAACTTCATACTCTACTGCATGATTCAAATTATAGAATCAGGTATCCAAAAAGGTATGCTCAAGAAAATGATTTTTTAGATATACTAGCGTTGATGGAGGATATGGAGGATTTGCATGATAAGACTGAGCAAGGAGTCTCCTTAATGTTTGTATAATAATTGTATTTTTTTTGTTTAAAAGAAAATTGCTGTCCCCTAATTGTTTGGCATATGACTTTAAGAGGCTCATTTCTTACATATTGTAACTTTGAGTACAGCTGTGATGACTAATGCAAGACTTTTACTTTGTTATAGAGTATATTTCCAGTTTGGTATTGGTACTTTTCCATAAGGATATCAATACCTTTCATACAACTGATAGTTTGTAAGATGTTGATGCCAATAATAAGCATAATCTGGGATAACGTGATTATGTCTTTGTCTTTACTAATTTGCCGTGTCTACATGCTTTTGTCTGCGCTTTTGTCTTTGCTCAAATGCTTACGCGTTTTAATGTGCTTAGGTGCTGATGTACTTTGTTTGTGCTTATGCAATGTGATAAATTGTCCTCATAAGTGTTGTGTTTTCATATGCCATCAACCTGCCAGGGACAAGCTCTCATGGTCTGGAGAAACGGTTGTCTTATCTTACCGGTTTGTGCTTATGTGTTGTGTTTTATGTTTTTGTTTTTTAATCCCATCAACCTGCCAGGGACTGCAGTTTAGTTGCCTTCATGGCTGAACAGGATAGACTCTGGCGCTCATGTTAATTAATGTGCATAGACAAAAAAAAAATACAGGCAAGCTGAAATTATTTTTTCATTACTGATATCATAAAGTTTCAGCTGCAACACAGTGCTCATAAGACCTCGTGTTATAAAAGCGTTTAATAAGCGGGTCTGCTGTTGTACCCCTCAGGAAGATAAGCCTATCAGCTCACACCAGATGGGGGAGCGCTGCTGCACACACATCCGGTGTCTCACACACACACACACACACACACACTACACTTATATCAGCATTTCTACTATTTTCACCCCCCGACGCCCTCAGTTAAACAAATATTATGAAGGTACACACTAAAGTGCGCTATCTGTAACGTGTTTATAATCCTTCACGAACAGACCGCAAAGGTTTATAATCTGAATGACAAGGACGTCATAGGTCGTCGGATGTGTTGTGCGGAGCCACGAGGATCGATACATTAGCATTTCACGTGTTACTGTACCAATAGAGCACGGGGGGGTTTTTGCACAAATTTAGCCAGATATGCAGATTGTATACCGAAAAACAGGGGTTGGTATGATGGTTCACGCAGATTATAAATCACAGGAGCATCCACACCACACATGCCGAAGATTGTTAAGGGGTGTACGTTACCGTTACGGAAAACACAAAGTACAGTACCATCGCCAGGAGTACTCCGCTGCTCGCCACCGCCCCAAGTGCCAAAATGACACGTAAAGGCCTCATTTTTTTGTTTCGGTTGATGCCAGATTTACTCTGTTCAATGGTCACATTGTAGTTTCTGCTGACGCCGCCCTGCAGTTTGTTGTGAGACAGCCGGAGAACGAGGAGAGAGGCGGGGCCAAGACCAACTGACTGCGCTCTGCTACGTCATCGGCCTGCGTCGGTTAGTGAGAACGTGCGCCTCCGTTCGCCGCAGGACTGAACATTCTAGTAAAAACTGACCAAAAAAACAAAATTTAGACTTAATATAAATCTAGTGTTACAGCGGAGACGACATGGATGACGAAGAGGAAACATACAGACTATGGAAGATTCGCAAAACCATCATGCAGGTGCGTTAGGTTTTATTGTTGTTCTTTTTTAGCATGTAGCTTAGCTTAGCTTAAACTGCAGTTCCGCTCTGAGGTGATGGGGACTGTCGGGTTTGTTGAATTTGTCGGCAGTGTGTTGGCTGTGTATGGACAACCTATTTGCTTTTAGCTGATGATTGTGTCAAGAGTTATTCGCAGTAGCTGGTCCTGAATTAAACTCCGCTGGTGACTTTTTTTTTATGATAGCATGTTTCCCGAACAAGAGTATTTCAATTGAGGAAGCACTGCGATCAGTTAGCTATTGGTAAACACTATGGATGTAGTTCCCCATTCTGGGAGATTATAACTCTAAACAATGACTAAGCATCATCCTTGAAAGGCTCACTATGTAGTTTTGGCGACAACGTTATAATGAGAAGAGAAATATCTTCATTGACATTGATTTTTTTAAATGCCTAAACAAACTAAATAAATAAACTCTTCATTTGTTTGACTGAATAAACAAACTGGCACAAGTTCATACTGTTTCTACTTTATTTATATTTGGCGGACCCTGACACCTTTCTAGCTTCAGACAGTGTTCTGGGGACCTTATTTTCCTCTGAGAACAAGCTTGTTTATTTGACTATATCTGCTTTACACCCTCAGCTGTGCCATGACAGGGGCTACCTGGTGACACAGGACGAGTTGGATCAGACTCTGGATGAGTTCAAGAGTCAATTTGGAGACAAGCCCAGCGAGGGTCGCCCCAGACGCACAGACCTCACTGTGCTGGTGGCGCACAACGATGACCCCACAGACCAGATGTTTGTCTTCTTTCCTGGTAGGCTCACAGCTTATATAAGCGACTAAATGGCTGGATTTCCTTTCGAAAAATACACAAATCGTCTCGGAGCTAAAGATGCGGCCAGTATTTGACTCTTAAATTGTGAATAGAGATAATGAGCTGTGACTATATGGCTACGCAAACATATGATACTACATAAGCCGTCTTTTTCTTGTCTTTTTCAGAGGAGCCAAAGGTAGGAATCAAGACCATTAAGATGTACTGTCAGAGGATGCAGGAGGAGAACATCACTCGAGCCATCATCGTTGTTCAGATGGGCATGACACCGTCAGCCAAACAGGTAAACATTGTGTAATTATTAAATTTATTTACCGAACCAACACAATAATAATATTTATGTGTGATTTCTGAGCATATCTTGTCATTCTACTGTAACTGTTTTGTTGTTATTTACTTTTTCGCTGTGAAAGTATTTATGGGAATGTCTCCTTTACAGTCTTTAGTCGACATGGCACCAAAATACATATTGGAACAGTTTCTACAACAGGAGCTGCTTATTAACATCACAGAGCATGAGGTACACAAAAAACAGTCCACTGCATTTAAATCCATCTGATACCATATTTCAAAATGACTTTGCTTCCGGTATAGAATTACAATTTTTGTTCTTTATATTTGTCTTTCAGCTTGTTCCAGAGCACATTGTTATGACAAAAGAGGAGTTGACTGAACTTCTGGCAAGATAGTATCCTTACACACACGGCACTGTTTGGACTTGTTGAATTTGAGAATGCTTAAATCAGATTTCTTGCAGAACATTCACTTTGTCATCTTCAGAGTACTAACCAATTGTAATAAAGTACTAAACAGCAGTTGATTCAGCTAAAGTCTATCAGTTGTAATCGTTTATCCACCCTTAACATTTGTACCTCAGTAAATTAAAAGAAAGCCAGTTGCCGAGGATCCAGGCTGGCGACCCTGTGGCTCGCTACTTTGGCTTGAAAAGAGGACAGGTAACGCACGTAGAAGACTATTGCAAAACATTATCATTATGACATGGCTGCATGGTGCTGTGTATTTCATGTTGGATTTAATACATTGCTTTCGGTAAACAAGTGTGATCCCCCGTTTATAACTTGATAAATGCAGTTATAACTATGAATAGGATGTACATGTTGTAATGACTGCCTTGTTGCATTAAAAAAAAAAAAACAATTTATGATTTGCATATAGCATTTGATAGCTGCTGTCATTTGTATAATCCATGACCACTATGCAAACACGCAAAAAAAGCTTCTTATGTTCAAACTGAAAGTGAGGCTGGACTGCAGGCAGTTTGCCAGGCTGAAAAAAGGTGTGCTTTTTTTCCCAACTTCTCCAGGTAGTAAAGATCATCAGACCGAGTGAAACAGCTGGGAGGTACATCACATACAGACTGGTGCAATGACAGACAGGTCAGTGTGTTTTTTAAACATCTATCCAGATAGTTCCGTGGTCAAAATTCAGCTGGTCATAATGAGCTCATCGATTCTCTGTACGCTGTCAGTTTTCTTACTTGTTTTATTGTGTCTAGCATTAAAATATCAGAGTTCATGGATCATGCAATGCCAGTCTCATCGGCTAAAATGTGTGCATAGACCATGAGTGGGTCCTCTTTAGATAAAACATACTCAGTACATTTTATTTTACAGATGTTCCTCTGGATCAACATTTAGGAGGACCAGTGAAGAAAACTGAAGATGTTACACCGTTCATCACTCATTCATGCATAACCATCTGCTTTTTGACTTGTGTTTAAATTGTTTTTTTGTAATTACAGATTTAGTAAAATAAACATTATAAAATGTAATTACCGATTCTGTCAAGTTGATTTTAGCTCACATATTCGCACTATATATGTATATTTGAAAAACAAGGAGGTTTTTAACTTGAATCAAGACAACTTTGTTTCATAATTCTATTGAAATAATGTTGTAATAGCTTTAGATGCCTACCTTCTTTTTTCTTTTGAAAGCCATGCCGCAGCTGCTGTAGAGTCAAGCTTTTAGAACTGGTCTGGTTGTTGTTTCACGAGTCAAATAAACTGTTCCTCTAGTGCCCTCCCTAATACAACGGAAGAGTAATACATCACTGAGAATTCTGATCAGGGGTTGTAACTTCACTCATTCTGTTCCCGCTCATTGTACGTCAACTGTTCCCCATTAGAATAGATGGAGTAACAACACTCAGACAAGTTTTTAAAATAAATGTTTATTAAAATAGACCAAACATCCATATCAAGGCAATACAGGCAACATTTATATGAAACTGCTAAATATTTTTTATTTTTTTTATTATTTTAGTGCTGAAATAAACCCAGCAGCACTTTAAAAGGAACTCGCTTGGAAATTTTGCACAGTATCTGTGACTAGCTACCCACCTTTCCATAAGCTTTTAAGAGCAATGAGTAAAACGCTTTAAAATACAAACTGGCACAAAAATACATTTTTAAATCATAACCTCTTGAAATGACAGGAGTAATTGCATCATACAGAAGTAAGCGAGCAGTTTAAAAACATTAAATTTGACCATGATGTAGACACCAGAATCCTCTCAGTTTTGGCTGGATTTTAATAAAAGGTCTAAAAACCAGAATCCTGCCACTTCACACAAACCTGATTCGCTGACTGATTTTGATAATATCAGACGAACTCTGGCTCACTGTCCCTGTTTCTGGTCAGGGGTAATTTCTTTCCACACAGACGTGTGAGTGGATGCCCTGACAGGTTTAGTACAGGGGAACAGGGGTAGTTGTTGTTGTTGGACTGGTTCACATTGAGCTCAGCCAAAGAGGCACTCAGCTCCTCCTCTGGCCCGGTCTCCTCGTCTGGTGGCCCACTGTCTGGCAGTGCAGGGGGCACCGCTACCTCTGGGTTGTCGGGGTCCTGGTCTGCCTCTTGTTCTGGGTCAGTGTGGGTTACAGACTGGCTTGATAGGTCCAGACTGTCCCTGTTGCTCAACTGGTCGTCGTCCATGCTCACCTCGCTTTCCTGCTTCTGCAGGATGCGGGAGTGCCTCTGGCCGCTCTCGTCCACCTCGGAATCAGAGTCGGGAAGCTGTTCGCTGGACCCCAGAGAGCCTAAAGAGCTCCCTGAATGGAGATCAAGGGGCCAGTGGTTACACATGGAATTTTATGTTACATTTTACAACTTCTAGAAGTTTTAAATGTGTATTGTGCTTACTTTAAAACAACATGAACTCAATGAAAACTACAAGAACATCAGGGAACTTCGTATGATTTAAGGGAAGTTAGTTCATTTACATTTATACCAGTATGAGGTAACCAAGGTTTTGTACAACTTACCACATCCCTCCTCCATCTTGTCAGACTCTGGTTTATTCTGCTCCTCTCTGCCTCCATCCTCCTCTCCATCAACAGAGCTCTGCACCTTATCTGCAATACTGCCCTGTACCAGCAGGGGGAGGGAAAGAGATTGATGTGAGAGGTCTTTGGCTTCTGTTAGAAAACATTCAAGTCAGGAGGGAAGAGTAGTTTGTAGGTCCAAACTCTGGATGAGGAAATTGATTTGCCGACATTTTACCACTTCTGTTTTTCGGCAGCTTCTCTGTAAGACCATTGTTCATTCATTAACAACAGGCTGCCACTTCTAGGTGGTGAACTAACATTTGCTAAAGGAGGACTCCTAAGGGTCTTATAAGTTCTCTCTTCAACTTTGTTTACCATCTTGATTTGGCATGTAAGCCTGCTAACACTTGCTAATGACCATATTGGTCATAAATCCTATACATAAAAAAAAAAAGAAGGAAAAGGTTGAAGGACACATTTTAACTGGTTTGTACACTACTGTACTTTGTTTGGAAAGTGCTTAGATTTATCAAGGTTAGGAAAATGCTGGAATTCAAATATACTCCTGATGTGTTATGCTGCAATGCAAATGAGAAAACAAGCCCATATTCACCTTTGGCGTCATAAATCTACAGGGACATTGTCTATTCATGTATTGCCTTCATATTTCATGTAAAAAAAAGTGCCCCACAGGTTACTGCAAGGGGGCAATAACATAATCAGAGAGAAAAATCCTGTGGAATCCTACCTGCTGAGTGGAGGTGGAAGCAGAGCGGCTTGTTTTGTGGGTCTGAGACGTTTTGGACTGGAAGATGGATGAATAGAAGACGATAAGGGCCTCCACGATGCGGGCCTGGTGGGGGTAATCAACCAGAGAGGACAGGGATATCGTGGCCCCGGTCGGACGGGGACGCATCAGGGAGGGACCAAACACAATTCCCAAGTTACTGGGACTCATCTTGTTATCGTCCTCGAGCTCTGCAATCCTGACAGGATAAATATAGGTGACGGATGAATAAATAAATTAGATAACAAAGAGCCTGGTATCTTGTTTTCCTGACGTCTTTTTTTAAATGTATTAATATGTATGTAATACAGACCTTCGGAGGTGGCGAACGATGTATCGCAGCGTAGCAATGTTCGCCTTGGGCAGGTCCTTCAGAAGCTCCTTCAGCTTGTCCACCAGGACCAGGATCTCTGGGTCAGTGTCAGGGCCCAGATCCACCAGCTCCGGGTTCTTGCCCACTCCCGGGTTAATACTGTTCGACTCGGCCTCCTCAACTTCTGGTGTTTCTGCTTCACTCTGCAGACTCTCCTTAGCCAAACCCATCAGGCTGTTGTACAGGCGGAACGGCATTATGGGCTCTGGCAGCTGAGGGTGACGAAGACAGGAAAAGAAGAGGCCGTTAAGCAGGGACACATATGGAGGAACAACAGAGACTTGTAAATCACTGTAGAGCATTTTAATTCCATGAATCGCTTAAGCATGCCGAGTTGTACTCTTGCACACGCTGGCTTGCATGTGTACCTGTCTCAGGTAGAGCTTGAGGACGTTGCTAATGTCATGCGGTGAACACTGCGACAGCTCAACTAGCTCTTTGCCGTTCTCGAAGGCCTGACAAAGCTTCTCCACACGAGTCTTCACCCCGTTCACCCTGTAGATGCCCTGCGAGGAGGAAGCACACAGTTTAAATACTTCTGTCGGATTCAGATATCCAACACTTACTTTGAAATACGCTTTCTCACCTTCATCTTGAGCGCCCGTCTCTCTATTTCAGAGATGCACTTGGTGATGATGAAGGGGATGCCGTCACTGGCACAGCTGGCTACCTGAGTGAACTCCCTGCCAAACAGCTGCAGACGGCCCTGCAACTTCTTATGGCCGCACTGGATGGCCAGAGTCTCCAGACAGCGTTTGTGACACGCCAGGAAACACTGAGAACAGAGAATAAAGGTGTTGGACCTGGTCTAATCTAATCATCAGTGAGATGCCTCACGAGCTGCACATCTGTATCCAGCAGGACTTCTCACCTCCTCACACTCAGCCCCCTGGAAGTAAACGTAGCTGTCACACTCGCGGCACTTCGAAGGAGTCCGTAGCTTCCTCAGTCGGTGGGTCTGCGCCGCCTTCGACAAGCCGATGTTACGGAAAGGTCTCGTGGACACCACTACATCAGGATCCATGCCGTTGATATCTGAAGACAAAGACCCACATCACACACACACCAGGAATCTAATACAACAACAATACATTTGTACAAACGCAACAGAATGGAGGAAAATCTGAACTCTTACTTTGACTTTCAAATGACGTCACGTTCCCGTCTTTCTCGTCTGCATCCTCATTGGACGACATTGTTCCAGTGGATGCCGTCCGAGCAATCTTACTGATGTCACCTGGGATTTACATATGGTTTTAATCTGCGCTCTCGTGTACAAAATAAACTCACACTTGCTCTTTAAGTGACCAAGGGACAAAACACTCTCCTTTATGGTACTTCACTAATGAGATATGCTTCTATGAATCATCTACACCAAGAACACAACGTGCATACTCACTTGTGCTGGCAGTAGGAGACTCCAGGCCTCCCTCACCTCCAACACTGTCATCGCTCACTGTTGAACCCCATGACTTGTGGCCCTGCCCTGAGGACAGCAAGGGGACAAGAGTATAAGAACAGTCAGTATAAGGAGGACAATGGGTTTAATGGCTTTCATTTTAGACTGGTTACTTAAAACCCATCAAAACTTGGCTAAAATAACTTGTTGTTTTATAGTGATAATTATAGTTGAGACATCTATCCTAACACTCGGAACAGGAGCAGGAGTCACTTACTCTTGCGTTGAGTCTCAGCTTCCCTGTTGTCTCCAGCTGCTGTGTCCACACTGGTGGTAGGACTGTCCGTGTGGCTCGTCGGCTCTGTGTTGAAACTGTCATTCCTTGGTCTGTGGCCATGGCTGCAACAAAGTGGAATATTTCATTTATTTATTTTATATACATATATTTTTTATTCAAAAAACCAAGAGTTAGATAAAATTGATACCCCTCTGTGTTTGTATGGTAAATGTGTTGCAGCTGGTGGAGAAACACCAACCTCAATACGTCCGAACTGAACAAAAAACTCCTGGAACTACTTTTCAAGGACCTAAAATGTTCCTTCAACCTGTTGTTGTCTGTGTTTCCACCGCAGTCTAAAGGCCATCTGTCATATACTTCTGTAACTCCATCTTGATGTGTTTAAGCACAATCAATAAAAAAAATAAAATAAAACTGGGTAAAGCTTCAGATTTTGAAAAAAAAAAAAAAATGGCACCTGAAATAAAATCCTGCAAGTGCTCAAACAACAAAAAGTTCCTGTACTTTTGGAAAGAAGCCAGTTCTTTTTGGGTAGTCAAATAATGTCCCTAGAAATTATTTTAGTTCCTGGTCCCTGTGGTGGAAACTTCCTATGATGGAAACATGGCTTACATCTGCCAACCAGCACCTCTAGAGCTCCCTACTTAACATGTTATGTCTTGTTTGTTTACTCAAGTAAAGTGCAGAAACAACAGGTTGTGATTTAATGGGGAATATGTGCTAAACTATTTATTGGCTGGCAAAATAAATTTGTTGTCCTTTTGTGGGGTCGCCAGGCAACGAGCAGAGACACTCAAGAGACATTGTTGTCGATAAAACATGTTAATTTATAACTTTTATAGCTGGGGATTTTGTCACCTTTTAGACAGAGCTAGCTTAGGTTTCCCCTCTGTTTCCAGTCTTTGTGCTAATCGAAGATAACAAGCTGCTGACTGTAGCTTTATTTATAGTTTACAGACATATAGTAAGAGGGGCAGCCATCATTTCATCTAACTCTCAGCAAGAAGTGCATTTCCAAATATTCAACTTTTTCTATAATGTTTCGATTTAAAACCTAGGTAACCGTCGCTCTGACTGATGCTCTTACTGTGACGATGAACTGGAGGGACAGTAGTTCTCAAATGTGTAGTGAACATTCGGCTGCTCTGGCAGCTGCAGGTCTCGCACGTGGGCGGCGTACTGCTGTCCTGGATCATACAGCTTACTGCTCTCGCACAGAGTCTGGTAGTGGACCGGCAGGGCCACCGTCTGCATGTGCATGAGCTGGTAGTATGAGATGGTCGCCTGATGGAGGAAGTAATACAACATAAAGTGTCAGGAAAGAGCTTACGTTTGCCACCTTTGCAATAAGGTCTACGACAGGTTTTTTTTGTGTGTGTGTGTGTGTGTGTTCTGACCGAGCGGAGGGTCTGGTCGCTCTGTTTGATGACGTCCTGCAGCTGTCTCAGCACCGTGACCTTTGTGTGCTCCAGCTCCAGCTGCTGAGTGGTGGCGTCTGCTATACACGTCTTATAGGTGGCCTCCGCCTCGTCTGCCTGCCCACACAAATTTAAATTAACCTCCTGTGTTCTTTGTTAATGTATCAGATCAGTACAGATATATGAAGTTTCAAGAGTGATATTGTGGCAGCCGGATAAACGAAATTTCAGTTCAGTAACCACACATCACGGTGATAAAGTGCTGAAACAACAGATGAAATGCAGTTAAGGATAAGAACCTTGTTGCGAGCTTCCTCTTCTAATCGTTTCTTCTTCTCCACAGACTTTGCCGTCAATCCTCCCCCTTCCTCCTCAGCTCTGCACGCTGCCGTTTTGGCCTTGTCGTACTCCTCGCAGCGGACCATGAAGGCTTGCTTGGCTTTGCGCAGGTTCACCTCACACTCAAGCTGCACAAAGAGAATTAATTCCTTAGCTCTACTGAAACGAAACGGTCTACTCTTACAAGCGTGTGGCGTCACGTATACAAAATAAGAGAACGTACCAGTTTTCTCTTCGCTCTAATCCAGTGTTCCTTGATCTCCTTGCGTCTCTTTTCGTGCTCCTGTCGACGCTGCAGAAGAGGCTGCAGACACACATGCACAGATCAACACCAGCCACCATGAGGCCATCATAGAATGATTCAAGAATGCAACTCAATTTAGTTTGTTGCAAATAGTTCCCACCTGATTATAACAAAAAAAAAACATTGATGATAGAAAAGTGTAAGCAATTTCATCTTTGAAAGTACTGAAGCAATAATTAATATAAATCATTCCTCCCCTTTTATGGCCACAAACTGTTTCAGTGGTTGAACTTCTTACATGTAAATTCACTACTCCCCAACACTATTCATGTTGCAGCAGACCTCAGTGAAGTTTACCTGGATGAAGGTCTGGTTGTGCAGGGTGGTGGTGGCCTGCTGCAGCCCAATGCTCTGCTCCTGGTCCTGCTCCAGAGCCAGAGAGTAGATGGAGTAGAGGGGCATGTGGGGCTGGAGGGAGCGAGCACAAATGCACAAAGATAAGGTTTGATATCGAACAAAAAAAAAGAGGGTTTAAGTTTATCCTAGTTTCGCATTCATTCAATATGATAGATAACCATTGAGGAGGGAAAAAAAGAGGTTTACATGTGTGATGCTGTGTTTGGAGGACTGGTATAATCTCTGGAGGCCTTTGGATAATTCAGTCTCTGGTGAAATAGAAGAAAATAAATCATTAATCACAATTTACTCAAGTTTAGCAAGTTTGACTTGAATCTTCACATTTCTTAATCTGTAATCAAGTCTTATTTGAGTGCATAAGTAACATTCTTAACTAATTTTCCTGCTGATTGACAGCTTGATTTCTCCTCAGACAGACCAATCCTTCGGCGCTCCCACTCACCCAGTGAGGTTCTCTTCTCCACGTAGCTCATCAGGTCCTTCATGTACTTGGAAATGGTTTTGGCATAGAGCAGAGCAGAGTCCACCCCTCCCTCGCTGCGCTGGAGGATCACATCCACTTCCTCAACTCTGCCTGCACCTCAACACACAAACACGGGTCACTGCACAGGAACAAGCACCATTTGTTGCCAGGGCAACATAAACTGTTATTCCCAGATATGATTTGCGAGAGGCAAATGTCTGCAGTCGAGGTGTGAAGATTCAAAGCTGTAGCGATAATCTCAAAACATCCTGTGTTTTATGATAGTGTATGAAGGAGAGATACACTATACCATTTGTCACTGCTGTTAATAAAGTCATTTCCATACAGTTGTCTGTATTCCTGGTTTGCTACGATATAGACAGAGTTTCTGCAGCTGGCACCAAGTCGTTAGACCCAGCAGCTGTCACGTGTGTCCCGGATTACTACTTTCTAATGTAAATGAAAATATGATGGAAAAAGTAGCTTTTTGACAAGACAAAACGAGAGTGAATCGAATGACAGGAAGCGCAGAAGTATCACAAATGGCAGCGCTGAGGGACCGAAACAAGAAACGACTCAAGCCGGAGTCTGAGTGAGCAGGTGAGCAGCTGTTTGCCTACCCATGTCCTGCAGGTCGCTCCTGAACGCTCCCCCGTCCGAGCCCGTTGTGGTGTACAAGTTCTCCATCGACTACAGAGCACAAAGATGATTCATTACTGACAAACACAGATCAATGCTCGTCATTACAGAGGGAGTTTATTTCTGGCCGCCTGTGATGAACTCACCCTGCTCTTCTCAGTAGGCAGCAGTGAGAGCAACGTGCTGCTGTCCACCTCTCCCATCAGCAATTCAGACACGCTGAGGAGAAACACAACAAAGACACGTTTAAACCTGTGAAAATATCAAACAAGTATAATTTGGAGAACACTGCAACATAATGGAGGTTTCATATCAGCTATCAATATGGTAATTAGCAATTATGACCTCCAAGACACACTGATAGACGCCTGTAATACTGTGAAATCAAACCATATTACCTCGTTATTAACAGATCAATACCTCATACCATT
>OMLP01028899.1:0-16038 GCA_900302685.1 Spondyliosoma cantharus | reverse complement strand
CTAATCTCTACAGGTATTTCTCCTCGGCTGCTGTTATTAGAATGCAGCAAATGCTCTCTATTGATGCATGTCAGAGCCTCATTCTTTCATCTCCAACATTTAATTTACCGTCCTGTTGTGCCACTAATCCTGTGTCGTGCCATTTCCTCCGCTCCTCAGATTGCTCTCTCAAAGCCCCCTCTCCGCCAGATAAAGAGGAAGGTAATCGCCATTGTCTGGCTACAGATACACCAGCGCTGGCCCCCCCCTTCTCTCTGCAGCCCCAAATTAAAGGGCCGTCCTGCCCTCGCGCCCCCTTAATCACTGGCCTCGTCTCTCTGTGCGAGTGGACCCCAGGGCTGCTGCACTTTCATCCACAAATAGGCTTTCAGTGAGAACCACCCAGGGCTGGCCTCCTCGCAGGAGATCCCCACACACTCCTCCTCGCCTCGGCTCCTCTCTGCTCCGTCTTTCCTGCAGCGGTCTCACTTCCAGCCTCACACGCACTTGCTCTTCCTCAGGCCCCCCTCCAGTGATTGGACATGAAGAGTATTCTACTTTCACCCTGATGAATTGAGTCTTTCTCTCTCCTCAGGAGGTCTGACCCACAAGTCTGTTAAGCAACTTCAAAGTGAGAGTGCACAGAGTCATTTCAGCTGTTTCAGCAGCCAATAACATCTTCCACTGTGTTCCACGCTCTAAATACTTTAATGTTGAAACGGTTTGCCTTTAACACTAAAACGTTTGGTGTTAGACGTGTCTGTGTCGTGCGCTTGCGTTTGTGTAATTATGGGGCCAAAGTCTGCATCATGCATTCAAGTGTGTTCATATCAGTTGAGGGTGAACTGATGATGAGGCAAAAAGCATCCAAACCCCACAGATTATCGCTAACAGCTACTTGGATAATCAACTGAGTGATTCTCCTCACAATCACGAAGTTGGCCTGCAGCAGTAGAAATATAATTGATTGGCAACACAGTGTGGGGTTGGTAGGGTCAGCGCCCTGCCCTCAAATACGCAGAGCCACTCAATAGCATTTAGCTAATTTCTGTTAATTGTGGCTCTTACTTCCCTCGGCTGAATTGACATAACGCCGGAGGGCTCAGCCAAATCATCACCATTATGACATTAGCAAGGGCTTATCCAGCGCTAAGAGCTTGAGCTGATACTAACACTAAGGAGTTTAGGATGCTAAGATGAGACCCGGCAATTGCAGTAGCTGCCGTAAGACTGATGGACAACAATGAAAGTTTACAATAAGGATCAAAGATCCTCGCCGGGTTAAGGGAACTATCCAATTAAGAAAGCGTGCCTTTCAATGTGTCCACACAAAGTTGGAGCCTCACAAGCAAGAGGCAAGAGACACAGCTCCAGCTAATGGAGAAAAGCTACACCCCCGTCTGCCAATAACAAGCCGTTTAGCTTGAGCGACTGCTGCCACGTACAAAGGAACGACTGCTCTTTGCTACACGGTTAGCCTCTCGCCCTGGACTTATTAAGGCTCCTGTAAGAGGGATTCTCCTCTTTGACTTGGGTGAAGAGGCTGTTTAATACACACACAGCAAATTAGTGGGGAAATAGTATTGTGCCTTTCATGGAACAAGGATGGGGGGGCAGCGACCAAGGGTTTTGGGGCTGTGGGGGAAGATGATTGCCTGTGATGTATCCCAGGTTGTAATCCTCGGACAAGAGATTGTGGGTTCCCTTTTAGCCAGCAGAGGAGCTCTGGCTGGGGAAAGACGCTGGGCTTAATTAGAGTTGTCTGGGGAAGAGATGGGCTTTAGGTGTAGCTAATTAAGATCATAGCTGTGGCTGAAATGGCTTAAACTGCACAGCAATACCAGTCAGGTCCCAGAGGAGCAGAACAATACCAGCGAGACGCCATCTTTCTGCAGCCCATGAATGCACATATTGGCGATTAGGGAGAAGGCGGTTAAAAAGGAGGGTGTCGGGGAGGCCGGGTACATGATTGCATACATTCTTCTTTACATTTACGGGAGTTAACCAAGCATGAAGGAGAACTGCTCCCAGTGCGCTGGTGTGATGACATTCATGTAAAGTCAATGTCATGATACGTGTTTAAGTACATGCTTTAAGTTGATTGACTGTGCAAATGTTGTCCAACTACTAATTCAGGTAAAATCACAGCTCAGTCTCCAGAATGTGTTGGCCAGACACACGTTCAAATTTGTACTTGTCATATGTATTATATCAACATTTCTATTTTGTTTATATTATATGACCTGATGGTGGTGACATGAAAGCAAGGGGAGATGGCTGCCAACTGACAGAGACCGTTGCTTGGGATGGCGAGTTAACATTTCTAAGTTTGAAACCACTGGATATTTCAAAGGGACCATCAGGACAATTTCCAGCCATTTTTGTCGCAACAGAAGCAGGTAACTTAAGCTGAATATGATCTTTTCCTAACCCTAGCCGAGTGGTTTTTGTGCCTAAACCTAACCAGAACATAAGTACAGTGTTGTCACAACACAACATTGAAGATTTAATCTAAAGAATTTTAAGGTTTCAACATGTCTGTTGTTTGCAGAAATGTACACTGACACACTGAAATGTATACTGGTGATCGGGTTGCAAAATACATTTTTTGTTCTAAATCGAAAATCGATCAAGATATAGCTTTCACTTAGTTTTTTTCAAAATCAAAACAAGGATTGGTGATTCTCTACGCATCTAGTGTGCATCAAAAGACAAAAGCAACACTTAAAAGACGACACAGTTATAATGTTTGTCACTTATAATGTGAAATGGTTGAAGTCATTTAGTTGTCATTTAATGGTTGTTTCCATTCAAAAATTGAATTTTGTACATTTTTCATTGTAGTCAGATTTATAATAACAAGATTATAATTCACACTGGTCTGAAGGGCCCGCTCAGAATTCTTGCTTTGCGCCCAAAAAGACATAAGGGTCACTGAACCTGCTTAACTCTAACCTGTAAAAAGCCACCGACAGTATACTGAAGTGTTTCTGTAAAATGCCCCTATCTTGTTACAGAAGAATTTGAAAAATGTAAATGACAGCTGTCAGGGCATGAAACCAATGATTTGTTGATCTTTACAAATCTAGATGTGATGGTCTAACAATGGCAGAGCCGTCAGTGCTGAAAGAGAATGTTTAAATCAAAAATCGAGTTTCATATTTGCGGTTTTGGAGAATCATGACACCCCTGAAAAAACCAACAGTCTGAGTCATTGTGATTCAGTAGGTCAATCGCCAAATCTCTGTCAGTCTGTCTGCGAGCGCCTGGGCCTGTTAGCGCCAGAGACACTTGACAATAAGAGTGGAACTGAATCAAACTGGAGCCCTCTTGTGTCTTCTGGCGGGCAAAAATGGTTGGAGGCCAAACAGCCGTTCCCATAATCCTCACTATTGACAGGGCCTGCTCTGTTCTCCGCCTGATCTGTTTGGTCTGTCAAGTTAAGGGAGCCCCTCTAGTGCTTGTGGGAACCAAATCTATAAACAAACCCTCAACTGATCTCCGAGCCTTTCCTATGTATTGTCCTCGGCCTGCCATCATCCCTGCTCCTTCAATGGGAATCATTATTTAATTGGCCCCCGCAACAAAATGGTCAGTATTTTTTGTTCCATATCGGAGCGGGGAGATTATATTTCAACACACATGCATTTGAGGTTCGGCGGTTTGGCTCCGTAATAAAAGTTTGAGGCTCACTTCATATTGTGAGAATACGCCTCAGAACAGAATAAAGGTGTGGATGAATAGAGCGGCAGACAAATACATTAGATATTTCCACTGAGCTTTTCGTTCCTTTCATCGTTTCATTCATCTTTGTCGGGACCAGACCTTTCTCGCTGTGACTTTGTTACATTTCAGCATTTCCTCTCTTGTTCATTTCAGCAAAGGGGTGAAACGGGGAGGGAGAGTTTTTAAATGGAGTCGCGTAGCTGTGATAACCAGGCTCTCTCTCTCTCTCTCTCTCTCTCTCCCCTCTGACCAGCCGTCACCTTTAAATCTGCCTTTTCATATTCCTCTCAAAGCATCTTGTCCATAGAAAAGGCGCCTGCCAAACCGGATCTCTGGACAAACAAGAGATGTGGAGAAAGAGAGAGATGGGAGGCAAATTATTTAACCACTGGTGAGGAATAAAAATGCCTCCTCTTATTTCCCCCCTTAGTCTGCCACCTTTCCATGTGCCTATTGGTCGTAATAGAAGAAAAAACATCAGGGGGAAATCTGAATAACTGTATTACTGTAAAGGCTTTCATGAGTCTATAAGTGCATTTGCAGCCACCTGCTTTATGTCAATTATCAATTTGCTCACCAAAAAGCTGAATGGAAATACAGAAAATTAAAAAAAAATCTTCAAAAGGTAAAAGTCGGTGCATATACGCATTTTTTTATTCAATATGGATTATTTTTGTTTGTTGCTTGACGTCTCTGTCCAAGCTCGGTATCATTAAAAGTGAAGGTCTCCCTCAATTGATTACTTGAGTCTTAAATAAAGGTTAAAAATGAAATACAATGAAATGAAATAGAAACAGATTTAGCAAATAAATGATGATTTACATGAAGCATATGACTTCAGTGTCCACTCAGGGTACAACAAAAATGTTCAACACACTCCACAGTGATCTGATTTAACCTTTTTTACATTAATACGCCAAACTAACAAAAATTCCACATTTGCATTGTCTTTTCTACATTGTTTTAGGGTCAACTCGCTCTTTCATCATGTTGTTACAACCTCTTCTTCTGCAATGGTTCTAGTTTTCCGACTGGAGACTTAGCTCTACCTGCTTCTGATGAACAAATTAATCCTGATAAAGCTCAAAACTCTAGTAGATGGAAACACCCATTCATTCTTTTGCCGATTTTCTCAAAACTCACTTGAAATTTATGATACATTTCGACAGAAACCTGCTTTCTGGCTACTTTTTTGTTAAAGTCTCCTCGAATTGTAAAGCATCCATCACACCTGAAAGGCTACTGATGCGTGGTAAACAGTTGGTCTTGATGCTTCAAGCTTCTATAGGAAGTGAGTGACAAATCCGAACAGCTATGTGAGCAAGGAGTGCTACCTGGGTGGCTTACCGGTGACGGGCTGTGGGAGAGAACTGTCCGGCTTGACCGACAAGCCTGCGATGGGTGACGACAGCCCGGCCTCCTCACCCATGAATAGCCGGAGGCCCAGCAGCACCTAAAACTACATCTGCCAGTCCTTCAGAAAAAGGAAATAATTCAAATGGTAATCGGAAGGCCTTGAATCATAAGCCCAAGGTAAGCTATGTAATGCTGGTAAGACAGTGAGTAGTGCTTTATTGGTGGAGAGGGAAATCCTTTATGCCATTCAGGGGAAGAATTGCAACAGTAATACCATTAACTTGCACCCTGGATCGCCAAATGGCATTTAATTGCCAATAGCGGCCCATTGTTTGGGGTGAGCGAGTTTAGGCTTCGGTGTGGCTGTGTTTATATGTGTGAGGGTTCATGTTGCAGGGGAGGCGGGGGGGTTACAGGGTGTCATAGTGTAAGACGTCTGATGAATGATGGCCCCGCACACACACACACACACACACAATCACACACACAAGCAACTGACGCCTAACTAAAGCTCCGCAGTAACTAGCTTAACTAAAGTCTTTAGGGAAAGTAAATTCGGACAAACTCCTCTCTCCTTAATACCTGATTTGTTCAACAACATGATTTGGGGCGCGTCTATTCAAGACCCTTTTGGGCCAAGCCGAGGTCTTAAGGCTCAAGGCTTGTACCTCGCGGTTATTGTGGGCTGTTTAGGGTTTGTCTCAAATCTCCTTGTGCGGATGTGTGGACGCTCCTAATGCTGGCTAATGGGCTTCGGCAGAGTAACAGTCTCCTAGCTCCCATTGAGGACCCCATGGAAAGCAGCATAAGCTCCATCGAATAAAGGGCCTAGCCAGACCTTTCTTTTGGAGTTTTTTATTATTGGGAAGAGGCCACCCTCCATCACCCCCATTTTCACCCCAAATCTCCTGTCCATTCTCCTTGGATCTTCTGTCCCCGCCGACCTCCCTCCAACCTGACCAGCACCAGCAGCCCCTCTCTGGACTATGAGCCCAAACCCATCAGCATTGTCATTACACCCCCTCCTCCCCTCGAAACCTGCCACAGTCCAAGACATTGGCCTCCACCCCCCAGCCTTGTCTCATACCGCCGATGCTGACCCTGACAGCCATGTCCTGGGGAGGGCTAAATTGAATGTGAAATGCATGGTGGGTCCTCGCAGACTCCATTGTGCAGAGGGGGAGTCTGGGAGGCGAGCAGCGTCACTGCTCCTCAGTGCTGATCGAGTTTGACAGCACGACGGGAGGAGGCAAGAAAAACGTTCTCTTGCTCTCATTCAAAACTGAAAGAGGGCCTTTTTCAGTCCGGCCCTCCACCTCCCCCACCAACCACCAACCACTTCTGCCTTCCCTCCATCCTCTTCTTCTTTTCACCCTGCAATGAAACAGGCCTTGGACCACTTGCTCCCCTGAGATCACACCACGTTTCATTGGGCTCAACCTTGGAATGACAACAGAGTAGTTACATTTGGCGACACTATGATCATGTCATTGCCATCTACTCCACCCACGTCCACCGAAAAGCAGTGCGGATTTAACTCAAAACTCTTTGATTTTGCTGAGTTTAACCCTTTTCACCCGCTGAACCCATGCAAAATAACCAGCTGTGTTTATATAATTGGGTTACGGAGCTGTCATGTGTATATGCATACAAACCTGTGTGTATGCTGTGTGTGCACTTGTGCATGCAGGTGTGTGTGTGTGTGTGTGTGTGTGGCTCCGAGTACATTATGGAAAGTGCTATTCAGTCTGTTCCGCTTGGTGTCAGGCGGCCCCTCTCCCCTGGATGCGGCAAACCCCTCATTTAATGCAAATGACAGTCATCTAGAATCCAATGCATCTCTCATCGCTGCACATTGCCTAATCAATGTGAAGTGCTGTGTAAAAAAATACATTGCCTCCCTGTAATAGTTGTTTTTGACCGAGTCAAGTGCAGCCCCTAGAATTAATCCCAACCTGAGATTCAATTATGGGCGCCTGGCTAAGCAGAAGAGGGATAGCACTGCGAGAAAGGGTGAGGGGACTGTGATCGTATAGTGGAGCTCGTCTGTATGTTTCTGTGTGAAGTGTATGTATGCGTGAACATTCCCAGTCCGGGACCTGTGGATGAGTTATATATGAGGGCTTATAATGTGTTTTTGGCCTTTGCTGGCTTGAATCAGGGGCAAAGGGGCCCTCGGATCTCTTCCTCCTGGAGTCTCGTCTCGTCATTCAGAGGCAGCCCACGTCGGTGTCCCCCGGCCGTGCTCTGGGTAGCCAAGGGAGATGTGGAAAATTGGCTGGTGGAAATTCAGAGTTGTGAAACCTCATTGTCACCTTTTTCTAATGAGTTCCCTGATCGTCAAATGTGTTCTCAGTTTTGACATTGTGCGAGGAGAAGGGGAGAAGGGGAGGAGGAGGAGGAGGAGGTGTGGACTTACAGTTGTGGGAGGCGAATGGGAGCTACTGTGGCTTCATCAATGTGCATGAAAGTCAGGCTGCCGGAAATTCATTTCTGCCGCCTGTGCCAGATAAGCATGTTTCAGGTCAGTGTTTGTGCAGCGGGTTTTTGAGGAGACGCCGTGTTCATTATAAGGTGTTAGAGTGGCTCTTGTAATTTTCATTCACATTTACATACTGTTGTTCTTGGGATCCATCAACACCTCAATTGTGTGTAACGACCAATTTGAAGATATTAGATTAGCCCACCCAGCATGCACCTCCTCACAGAAGACAGATGGGAATTTAATTCAGAGGCACCAAGGAAGAATTTATTTTTTGGGGGGTAAATCTTATATCAGATGTCTTATATCTGAATGTACATAATGCATAAAGATGCACACTTACTTACTTTCGTGTGATGCACATGCACCACACACACACACACACATATTTGCTATATATGCCATTTACTATACACCAAAAGTTGATCTTCCATCCAGCCCAAGGACATTGCTGCTGTCTCCCATCCTCCCCCTCCTCTACCCTTCCCGACAGTGGGCCAATGACAACATAAACACAGAAAAGGCAATTTAGCTCCCTCTTTTAGAACTACTTTGAAAATAAAGGAATTTTAATTATGGACACAATGAAAAAGAAAAAAGGACTAAAAAGGGAGAAAACATTCACGCACAGTAAACAAAGCTGAAACAATTATCTTCTGGTGACCAGTCGGTGTTTTTAGAACAGTCATTTTAATCTTTTATTTACTGCAAAGAGAGAGAGGGGGAGCGAGAGAGCAAGAGACGGAGAGGGGAGAAGAGGGTGTAAGAGAGAGAGGAGGAGAGAGAGGGGGAGGGGGTGAGAGAGGCTAGGGTGAAAGAGAGAAAGATAATATGCATATATTTAAAATATCCCCACCCTCACAATCAAAAGATGCATTTTTTTATTTATTTTTTTTATTAGAGAAACAATTTTGCCACACACCCGGGTGGAGGAGGGGGTAGTTTGTCATTTGTTGTTGGAAATTGCTCGCCGTCAACCCCCAAAGACAACATTGCATTTTTCCATTCATCAGTGAGAGAGAACGGAGTGACATTGTGAGTTTCCTCTGGTGGGATAAAGCCAACCAACAACAACAACAGCGACGACACAATGCAATGTGATGATGGCAGAGTGATTTTACACCCGGGCATAATTGAACCTAGAAGTCGCCTTTTGTCAACTTGTGGCAGAGTCATAAAGAGGCGGGCAGGTTATAATAGTCAGGTGATTGACATTCAGGCGATTTGTGCAATGACCTAGCTCCCGCAATACATAATATTACGTTTAATGGTCAATTTCAGA
This sequence comes from Spondyliosoma cantharus, assembly GCA_900302685.1. Classification (NCBI taxonomy): domain Eukaryota; kingdom Metazoa; phylum Chordata; class Actinopteri; order Spariformes; family Sparidae; genus Spondyliosoma; species Spondyliosoma cantharus. Next base: position 7,213 of record OMLP01028899.1, on the reverse strand, counting down.
TGAGAAGCACCTTCGCTCCCCCTGCGCGGAGAATTACAGTCCTGCACTGCTAAGTGAAATGATGAGGAAGAAATCGAGGCCTGTTCGGCGCTTTGGACACGGCGACTGTCGCCTTGTAATTTGCAAAAGGGGCCGTGCTGTGGGACGCCGGTGTAAGTGAAATATAATTAATCTATCACATCTATTCCAAATGAGCCATTGACACCTTCCCTTTGAAGCTGTGCTGCTGCGTGGATGTAGATGCGTATCAGCTGTGTCTGGCCCCTGGGTGCCTCAGATATAAACATTCACTCCACCGGATGCTGTTATCCTCTATTGAGTGACACTGATGCGTTATGTGGGATTGGCCAAGATAGCAAGGCAAAAGCTACAAATCTCCATTTGCAATGAGGAGAAAATTCCATAGGATTAATTTTCTGTATAAGACCCCTGCCCAGGCCCCCAACCCCCCGCCCTCGTCCACAACTTCAGCTGTGCAGCCCGGTGTTAAAAGACCCAGAGGAATACTGTCTTTGTCATCCTGCCGTTTGGGGCCGAAGAATAAGAGAAGTTTTAATCCCCATTGTCCACGAGTCTGAGGGGGGGGGGGGTCGGCGGCTGTAAGATGATCCAACCGGCCACACTAATCCCTCCATACCACTTTCGCCTTCACATCAAAAACACCCCCACCCTCCCACAAAGCAGCGGCCTTGTGCGTTGGACCCCAATGTGCTAAATTCTAAAGAGGAAAATGGAGCAAAGAAAAAGTTGCAACAACAGAGCAGAATAGACTTAAAGACAGTTGCACAGAAGATAGGGGCGAGCTCTGGGGGTGAGGGTGGGGGCACGGTAGGCTCCACGAGAACACACGCTCCCTCTGCTGCCACTCTCCCCCTCAGGTCGGGCCCTGATGCTGCTGCTGCAGTTGCTCTTTTATAGGTCTCCCTGGCAACCAAAATATTTCCCGAATCCTGCGTGTTTTTTTTCTTCTCCATTTTCTAGAAAGACTACAAGCCAAGGGGAAGGGGGACAGGTGCCACTCAGCCGAATGCACATGGGCTTACCGTTGTACACAAATACCGACTGTGATACACCATATTGTTTCTTTTCTAAATCCTGCTGGATTAGCCAGTAAAACAAAAAGGCAGCCAAATGTGAACAACTCAAAAAAAGAGTGGGGATTGTAGCTTCCAAGGGCTCTTTTTGCTGGTGGATCAAAAGTGATTTTTTAAGAAATGATCAACATAATGTGGATCGCACTTCAGCCTCCTTATACAAGTGTTACCTACTTGGATATTTGCACATGAGGCAGACGGGTTGTACGCCTTTGTAATCAGGCTGTGGCTTGGCCCAAAATTTGATGTCCTTTGAGCCATCTCTCGAAAACCAAATTGCATCAGAAATCTCCCAAAAAGGGAAACTTGAAAGATATATTGCAACGGCATCTGATAACAGTCACCATGACGATTTTGATGCCGACGATGAGACTTGAATGTAAAGTGAGACGTCTTGGCAAAGCGGGGTTCCCTTCCCTTCCTCCTGATGGTCGGGGTCATGAAGGCGAGGGGAGTGAGATGAGAGATGAGGGCCGAAGCTCGAGGCCACTGAAGTCATCGAGACGATCCAGTGTGTGGCCTCTGGGGGCACACACACACACACTGGTGCTGCTCTGATGAAGTTCACTGTAATAGAGAGTGTGTGAGGAGTCAGGGTGGGGGCAGGGAGAGAAGACACACACAGGGGGGTGGTGTATGTGTGTGTGTGTCTGTGTGAGGGAGCCAGGAGACAGCCGTTTAAAATTCTGTTTCCTGCAAGTGAGGAGGCTAATCCTGCCCCCATAATTCCCTGCAGCCAAGCACCCCTCCTTCCACAACATCACCACTCCCTTTTTCTCTATCTCGCTCTCCCTCTATCTCGCTCTTTCTCTCTCTCTCTTAGTGCACACTCCATGAGTGACAGCACAATGCCCAGGCCCTCGCACGCTTATCTAACTCTAGCAGATGGTCGACTTGGATCAATGCACACACGCCACGATCAATGGCTGCGATAAAGAGCAGCAGGGATGGTACCCTCTCCCTAGCTCCCTCTCTCCTTCTATCTGCCTCCCCTCATGCCCGTCCCGCTGCCCCCTGCCCAATTGTTTCTCTCTGACGTTCGCTCATCTGCATCTGCACTGGCACCCACCCGGCCGTGGGCCCTCTGCCGGTGCCGGGGTCCCGCTGATGGCAGGGGGTGCCCGATGTGCTGTCTGCTGCATCCATCCATCCACCTCCCTCGACCTGCTCCCTGGGAGAACTCTGAGCCCTCTTTCTATCAGGCTTATCATGAGATCACTGCTTCATCTCCTCCTCGCCCACCCTCCGCAACTTTTCTCACTCTCTCTTTCTCTCCCACACTGGCTCCGGCTGTATCTCACATGCTAATCTCCCACGGCTGCACTCATTCTCTTTCTGCTCCTGACCTTCTGTTCTCTTCTTGAACGCACCGTTTGCCATGTAGTTTGCCATCCTCTGATGACGCAACCTCGCGCTCATCTCTTCATTCCCCCCGGGGGCTGTCCTCATGGAATATTTCCACTTATACATCCATAATTACTACAGTTTTGTTTCATCCAGTGTCACGCATGTTCGGAGGTGGTTCTAATGGGACGCCGAGGAGACGGAGCCTAATCAAAGTGGGTCAAAGATGAAACTGTGAGGAGAAAGTGGAGCAGAAGTCTGACTGAGCGAATCCCCATCAGGAACTATGGGTGGAAGTGGGCCAGGGTGCACGCTGCTAAACAAATTTAAACACCGTAAGCAAAGATTGTATTCAGAAACGCACAGGAGGATCTGATTTGCCAACAAGAGTCAAAACACAGCTGACAACAAAATAAAACTGCTGTTTGATTTTTTTTAAATCGCTGTTATGTCGCTACAACTTTAAGTTTACTGAAGGCCCAGACTTTAAGTCATGAGTTCTCTCCTCTGTTAAAGGAGTTCTCCAGCAATTAAGTATTGTATTTCTATTAATATAGGAGACTTGAAAGAGACAAATGCAAAAGAAGGATGGTGGAAATCAAAACAGCAGAGGCAGAGACATGCTGACTTTTTGCTCAAAACACAGGATCCTACATTTCCCATAATACACCTGGATGGCATCGTTCATTAGACTACAAGGGTAGCAGCCCATGTCTTTTAAACTCCACAGCTCCAGCTTGTCAAGCCAAGCTGAGGATTCATCCAATCACCTGTCAGGTATTTTTCAAAGTGCCTGCCCTTTTCCAAACAGTCTCCAAGTTTTTCTGTCATCACCTGATCGGGGCTCTGTGGAACTTCTGAGTTGTGCTGGATGGGGTCATTAGTTTATGTTAGCCGACTCCATTTCTAAACTTACATTAGCTACTGTAGCTACTGAAAGCACTGTGACGAGGCACTCAGGAACGTGCATAAAGTAACATCCTTTTAGACTGTAGCAGAAAATCCGACTCGAGTCTCCATCACAAAGAAATCCACTGTCCAGCAGCAAGGAACAACCTAAACAAACTGTCAGCAGGCTTGTTTAGGCACCCAGAGAGACGGGGAAGGTCTAATTTTTCACATCATGTTACAATCCGTTCACATAAGGTAGATAAAAAAATGATTAATACATGTTTTTTTTTAACTTAACTATGGACCATGCGTCTGCACTTGTGTCCTTAATAAAGATTGATTGACTGATTGATTGATTGATTGATTAATTGCTACAAATTGTTACATAGACCTCTTTATCATCCTTTATCAAGTGGAATTGCATTTGTGTTGTCAGGAGCATTGAAGAAACACACTGAAAATGGATCAATCACCTCTCTTTTCAGAATACATGTCTTAGTTACCCCACATTTATAAACCACAAAACACACTTGGAGTTTTGATGGCCACTGTTTTTAAGTAGTTCTGCTGAAAACTGTCTCATTGTGATCCATTTCAATTGGAAAATCTTAGAGATGGATATAATGACAAAAAACCTTGACATGTTCATTTGCGTTAAATGACCCTTTAAAGTAAACTGGTCTCTACTGACATGTAAAGATATCAATGGTGTTACATTGCAGCTATTATACCTATAGGACCAGTGCCTTCACTTAAACCAAAACATGAGGCCATGTGACTTGTCAGCTGCATAAACTTTGCCCCAGAGTAAGCTCTCCCCTTTCCTTCTCCCTTAAGGAATTTGTAATTTGCCGTTGGTGATGTAATGCGGTTCATAATAAGCCCATTAAAGCCTTTCTCTGTGCTGATGGAAAACGCAGTGGCAATATGGACACCTCCGCTATTTATACCTCTCAAATCCTCATGCATATTCACACAGTGCAGAGACGGGGAAAGAGCAGGCAGACACCCTGACAAATAAGTGCCTGGATCTCATTTCTTTTGGAGCCTAAGCTATTTCAGCACACTGGGGCCTCCTCCCCTCCTCACACTATGACCGCAGCCGCATCCATTCTCTAGGTCTGCCTGCTTTCATTTGCTCTCGGTCAACATGAGCGAGGGGATGTGTGCGAGAGTGTTTAGGTGTGTGTGTATGTGTGTGTGAGAGAGAGAGAGAAAGAAAGAAAGAAAGAAAAAGAGGGAGAGGAGGAAGGTAATAACGAGGCTTGGCTGAAGAGTCTAATCTATTTTGGTTCAGGCACAACTGCCCCAAGTTGTGTTACTCGAGAAATACTCATCCTAACTATAGGCGTCCTCTGGCAGCTGTATCCCTCTTTGGTCACACTGCACATTGGTCAACATTGCTGTCTATGATATAAAGCTTTTGCTGTCTGCTGCTTGTTCTTTAGCTTGACTTGTCCTTCTATTCTTTCCTTATATACCTTCAGGATTAGTGTTTCCCCACCCCAAAAAAACACATAGCTCTCATACCTAGCTAATAATTACTGTAATAATGCGATAATGTTCCTTTAGGGACTTCCTCTATGTATTCCTCAATATGATGAAATGAAAAAAACGTAATGGCCCTCTGTAATGACATCTCGGCTCTGTCTGTATTGCTAGTAATGTTAATTTATCACTGAAAACACTAGACACCTTTCATACAGGGACTATAGATAGATACAATGATATATAATATTCAGGGGAAAAAAGAAAAAAACACTGCATAGATGAGTAGACAGACAATCGTCATGAAAAACACCAAATCAGGGATGGGATGTTTCCAAAGAATGGTGTTCTCTGCTGTCAGGTTTGTATTTATAAATCGCTGCTCACATGATCCCCTTCTTCTTTGGAGGAACACTTGACCACTCTGTTCCTAGTAGGTGGGATTGAGCGTGGGCACTTCACCTTCCTACATAGCTAGAAAACTACCTGAATATGTTAATTGATAAGGCGCGGAGAAGATTGACACAATTCAAAGCAACGTTATGTAGAAATTGGCTGTGGATCGCAGTGATCCTAAGAAAAGTTACACAATGTTCCTTTAAGTCCACACAGAAATACAATATTTTTTTGAAGAATTTTTACTTAATTAAGCCTTTTGCTACCATAGCTGCTGTGTCAACCAGCAGTATCTTAAACCTGTGTCCTCTCCAATGACCTGCAGGCGGCGACTCCACTGGTTGCACAGTGTAATGCACTGTGTTGCACTGACTGTATGTAAGCTTATGAGAATATAACACTATTTCTTACTTGATTTCTCCTAATCTCACCGTTTCCTAATGAGTTTTATGGTCTCAGTTCCTCTTCAATACAGCGTGATGTTCATTTTGAAAACTGAAATGGCACTCAGTGGAGCACCTACCCCCTGCTGAGACCCAAGAGTACACTTCAGTTCAAGCAGGCTTTAATTAGATATAAAATAAAACATATTTAAATCCACAATATCCATATTTTCATGAGGATCTTGCGTCAAATAATACTCACCTAAATATGCCTGATTTTTCATCAACATCCATGCATTATTCCCCTTAGAAATGTATGAAAGTGACTGCCCAAATAAAAATCTTGCAATGTTCATGAAAGTGAGAAAGAATTCCTGGATCCATCTTCGTATCTGGCTCTGGATCAGAAGTTAATGCCGTATATTCTGGGCCGAGACCCATTCTCCATCCAAACTGTGTGGAAATCTTTCAGTCGTTTATGTGAAATCCTGCTAACAAACTAACCAAATGACCAGCAAACAGACCCAGGTGAAATCATAACCTCCTTCGTGGAGGTAATTATGGTATAAAAGGAACATAAAGCCCGGTGTGTCACATCGTCTCCCGTGGTTCTCGATCAGATCCAATCAGGATGCGCGCCCCAGCTCCACCCTCACATCCAAATATGGTCACTTGTGGTTCTAAAAAAACAAGATGGCGACGGTTGTAACGCCAAACTCAAGGCTTCAAAACGGTCGTCCACAAACCGAACAAATAGGCGGCCTCACGGTGGATTTACACTTGGTGTCAACCCAAAGTGAAGTTGGATACTTCGCTTGCTACTGATTGGTCAGGGCGAAACAGACAAAACAACCCTTGCTAACAACAATAATCAGTTAACATAAACACGTCAGGTTGAATAAATGAAGTGATTATCAGGAATGGTTTAACAGACTTCTTTAAGAATCTCTGCCAAAGTGCATTCAAGCTCTGCTGGCACCTCGCGGTGGCCCGACACCTTACTTTGACACTTGATGTTGTTTTGTTCCTTTAGCTCGTCAACCGCCTGTACGTGGCGTTGTTGTGTGGCGGTCCCTGTGTGCTGACAGAGGGCGACCTCACAGCTCCCACGTCTGCCTACTGCTGGACAGATAGTCTGGCTGACCACACTCGGCTATTGTCACATGAGCTGCAGTCTGAGGACGTCGGTGCTCCCCCCTCTGTCCCTCGCCGTCCCCCCCTCCCCTCCGCACACTCCTTAATCCTGCTTAATTTGAGTGCAAAGAAATTCACATGTGCCAGTAAGAACATTTACAGAGTACACTGCCTCCATTTTCCTCCCTAAAATAAAACAGAGCTTAAGCACTAAGCTTTATTGATCTTACAACTTGATAGTGTGATTAAGGGGGAAGATGGTGCCTCTAAAAAAGTGCACACTTTTAGATTACAGGCTACGCTACACCGCTTTTTAATTGGGGACTCATTAGCATGTCTGCAGACCTTGGCAGGACTGTCCTATTGTGTTACGTGGACACCCCTGAATATATGTATGCAGTGTTGTATCTTTTAATTGTGGGGAAGAAGAAGAAGAAAACAGTAAAAAAAAAAAAAAAAAAAACACTTCTTGAAAGGATAATC
>OMLP01028898.1:0-13536 GCA_900302685.1 Spondyliosoma cantharus | reverse complement strand
CAGTGGAATCTGGCTTAGTAAACATTTGGCCAGAGCCTTGTGTACCATGTTCTAATTGAAGTGGACTACTTCTTGCCAATTAGTGAAACACTCCTTTAGCTTTAAAGGGAAAACCCAAAGGGTACAGTGTCTAGAGGCCTCTTTGAAATATGCACTGGAAAAAATTAATAACTTGGCTATCCAACATCAAGCAAGGAAATAATTAGGTTTTTTGTCCTGGTTTTGAACTCACACTTAGGTATAATTTTATTAGGTCAAGGTAGCAGGATTACGACGAGGATCAGTGGGAGGAAGATCTGTGAAGGTCGGACAGCAGAGGGCAGCATGTTGTGGTGGTAAAACATCACTTTGAATGAATGTAATGGCATTTACAGCATCTGGTAAAACAAACCTGAAACATTGTAAAGCAGATTTTGTCAGACTTGTTATATAAGGTGCAAACTCTTTGTCTCTGCAGAAAGTGGCATCAAAAAGTTTCATCTCATATATGTATGTTTTAGGAACACAAACAGCAGCTGATGCCAGTGAAGACTGAGTGTTACATGTTGAATGAACCAGAATTCAGCAGGACTGACGACTTGTGGTCTTACTTTTCCTTCCTCTCACTTGAATCCTTTCTTCATTTAATCACATCTCAGTGCAGATACATAGCTCTTCAGCACCTCACCAAGCACAAAGACTGCTCTTCTCCTCTCATCCAAATCTGACAGAGTGGCGTGCTTCACATTCCATACTGTGTTTCTCCCCGAAGCATAATTCATATTCATACTTAATAACCATGGCAACCTGGGGTTGATGCAGACACCTCTGACCCAATTTGCTCTGACACTTGTTAAATTTAGTTTTTGATTCAAGTTTGTGACTCAAGTTCCGTTTTTTTGGAGATGCATTTATTGTCAAAAACAGCCACTGGATGGGCACAGCTGCTGACATACACAACACTCATTCACAAAACATTATGTGCAGTCTCTCTGGAGCTAAAAGACAAACCATTTTAAAAGGCAGGTGGGCATTTACTATACACAGTTGCATATTCAAACACATATTTCAAGAGATATAAATATACAAAGTATTTTTCAGTGCACTTTATATTTACCTGTATTGCAGACAACAAACAAAAACTAAATAAATATTACTATGGTAATATTCCAGCATATATGACAACTATTAAACAAAATAATATTTGTCACATACAGTTTTATAGTCATAAGTAATGAAAAGACATATTTTTTACATTATATTCATATAATGGGATTGTCTGGTGTGGGGAGAAACTCATAACACTGTAATGTATTAACTATTATAATTCATGTCATGGTGCTACAACAGGCTACTGCTTCACGGAGTCCCGACCAACTGCTGGAGCGCTGCTGGACAGCTGACAGACGTGGTCCAATGTCCTAATGCCCCGCTGACATTTCAGTGCCACACACTTGGCTGATGGGAGCTTGACTCATCAACGTCCTCCTGCCTCATACCCAAACAGTCGTGGTGTTCTCCGGAGGTTTTTCCTACAGCAGACGATAGCAGTATCATCATTTGTTTTTATGATAATCTCTAGAAAGCAAAACTTTTTTTTGCATGCTGCAAACATCTGAACATCTATAGCTTACCTTCTGCTGTTGAATGTACGTCACGGCATCATGCACGGTGACAAAGATATGTTGAGGGTTCATGTAGTTCATTAGACCGCTTGACGTGAGGATCTTCAGGACGCTCTCTGCAGGGTTAGAAATCAATGATCAGAATTCCCTGCAAGCAAGTGACTTTGACAAAAAAATCACAGATATTTCATCACATCTAAAACAGATAATATAGCAGACAAGACATTAGGAGAAGAATTGTTCGGATACACAAGCCTCACCATTGCAGTTTGCCAGATACACATGAACTCCAGCTTTCTGGCATTCGGTACACATCTGCAAAAAACACACAAAAGCAATGCAGGATGAAACCGAAAGAACCATGAACAGTGATGATTTAAGCATAATGTCTTGCTTTAGCAGACTGACCTGTGTGAAGAGTCTCGCTCCAGCAACGTCGACGAATATCACGCTGCTGCAGTCGATTAACACTGCCTGAACTTCACTCTCAGATGTTTCTAGAGAAGAGACGGAAGGAAAATAAAGGAAAGATTACCTTAAAATGATCTGCATCACAAACATTTAAACAGAGACAGTTTTTAAGATGGGACATGTTTGAGGGTTGCAAGGGAACCCCTGATGTAAATCTCACTATAGGACAATGGTATTGGTTGTTTATCCCTGGAATGAGAATTCAAAATCTTTTTTTTTCTTCCTTTTATTCTTTTTACTTTACATTCTGAACTTCTAAATATAAAATGTTAGGATTTTAGAATGAAATTGGGCATGTAAACTTGAGTTTGCTGCGTTTGGTCCTATCTTGTTGCTATATCTTTATTATTTTCTGGGGGGGTTGTGTGTTTAACACTTAAAAACAATAAATAAGGTTTCAAAAAATATGTCCATCATCCACACTGAACCACCAAAACATTTCATTACTTACCAGATTTAAAGAACTCATTTTCGGAAGAAAACGATGTGTTTGCAATGCCTCGCTCCTAAAGAATGGCAGAGACAGAAAAAACAGTAAGCTCAAGTTAGACTGGAACCGTATACTCTAACTCAGGGATAGTGCTAGACGTACCACAGTGTTGACGGTGGCCTCTCTCTCCCGTTTCTCCAGGGCTTTCCTGGCCTTCTCCCGGCTGCGGATCTTCTCTGGCGTCAGGCCCAGCAGCCTGCTCATCTCTTCCCTGAAGAAGTTGCGGTTGCCATAATAAATAGGCCCGTTGTAAGTCAGGATCTTCACTCCAGGCACCTCATAGCACTGAAAGGAAAACAGCACTGTCTCAACTGCATTTCAGGATTGGCTGCGTCGTCTCTGACATTCAGAGAATGCTATGCTCCTCAAGTTTAAGTGTGCAATGCAATGCTAATATTAAGCAGTAAGAGCGTCCTCTCACCTTGCTGTGGTTCTCTAGAGGTCTGTATATTTCTGTGTTGCTGGCCCGACCGAGCACTGAACAACCAGCCCTGTTGAACAATGGGACATCAGTTTTAATTCAACACATTATATAGCCTATGATCCACATAGCTTGATTTGATTTCTCTAGTACAGATATAAAGATCTCAATGTTCTTTCATCTTGCTTAAGATATTGAGATAAGTATGATTTTCTCAGTTCATGTTTAAACTGTCACACTTATTATTTATAAAGGAATTTAGCATGTCACTAGCCAGAATGCACCCTTATATTTGTGAGAGGGAATCAAAAATGTACCTTTGTGTGCGACAGATGACGGTCATCATAGAGAACACCACCCCGATGGCGAGGCCAAGGTCCACATTAAGAACCACTACAGAAAGCCAGGTCACCACCCAGACCATCTACAGAAAAAACACAGCACAGTAACACACTGTCATGCCAGGATAACACATCTGCAACCGTCACTTCAATCCTGCCACACCAAACAATGCCCTTACAAAGTCCATCTTGCTGATTCTCCACAGCTCAGGTAAGTCCTGGAACTGCAAGAACATCTGCCTGAGGCTGGTTACATTGATGCATGCCAGTACTGCCTGGGGAGAGAGATAAAGGATGAGATGAGCACACTGTTCTTCTGTTACTCTCTTCTGTGTTTTATAGAGATACACACATATACTGTTAACACACCTTTGGTAGGAAGTAGAACAGTGGTCCAATCAGCAGCAGAACGATCAGAACAACGAGACTGGTGAACAGACCGGAGAGCTGCAGGAACACAAACAACACTCATTGATCACAGATTACAAAACCCTGATCTGTATCTTTTTTGTTCAATAAATTTAAGGTACAAACAGATACATAACTGAAAAATGTACATTACGGTAAAAAAAAAATCATATTGTGATTATTCTGACAGATGTTCCGATTGCAGTATGAGACATTGATGAGTTGGAATGATCATTTTTGCATCACATTTTACATTTTCACTAAAATGTAAAAGTAAAATCTTGATGTTGTGACTTGTGTGTGATTTGTTTCGGTCTGTACCAAATAAATTCTAATTCTAAATTCAAAGAAGAAGATTTGAGGCATCTCTGCAGCGCAAGAGTAATTATATTGCTTTTTTTTTGTTTTCAGCACTAATGGAAAACCAGCATTTTGTATTTCTCTCTCAATCATACTTGAATATATAGGCCTGTTTTGATAGTTGTTGGAGTTTGCCCTTACATTAAAGGATCTGTCATCAATTTGGGAGCGACTCTTCTGTTTGCATTTAAATCAGAACATCAAGCGTAGTAGTGGATCGTGAGTATGATGGCACAGAAGGTGCACAGAAGTTACTGTATATCATGGACACTACCTGCGTGTGTCCTCCAGCACTCTCCAGTATGTTAGTGGTGGCCAGAGTGGCTGAGCTGGGGAAGCAGGTGAAGAAAGAGGACACTGTGTTGGAGACGCCATGAGCCAGCAGCTCCTGAAATCAAACACAGGTTCAATACAAAGAGTTCATCAGAGTCACAGTCGGCTTTGTTGCCAAGAAGGTTATTATTGCCGCAAATTTTCATAAAATGAAGATTTAAAACACAGTAAGTCAAGAAGCATTAATGAAAAATAAAATAATAGCTTGGTGAGAATATAAGGTTTCACGAAGCAGCTGTGCAGTCGGTCAGTAAACAGACTCACACTTTACCTGGTTGGGATGTATGGAGTATCCATGTTTATCAGCGTAAATCATTGCCAGTGAGACCGACACAGCGTAACCAACAAATGTGATGGCCACTGTGTCTCCAGCGATTTCAGGGAACGTGTGCAAAGCAGGCATCTGTGGCCTTGGGAATCTGAGCATAGAAGAATAAAAAATCAAACTACAGGAAGCTCCAGAACTCATCAGTGTTTTGAGTTTTTTATTTCATATCCAAAACAATTACCCAGCTGGGATGTGGCCAACTATCTCAATGTTGTAAGTAGAATCCAGCGAGGAAGCATATGCCACCCCTGTAGCAATGATCACCTGAAGAACAAAAGTATAAAGCCATTAATTATAACCCATTTATTATATCATAAATGTATCAAATATAAGATTTGAGAATCCAGGTCGACCGACCGTGAGGATCTCCACAGGGATAGGTGTTCGCAGGCGCTGCCGGTAACGCATGTTGATTTCTTTCACTGGCACCAGGACAACCAAACACACCAAGGAGATCAGCAGCTCGGCCATGTTGGTGTGAGGCAGGTTCTCCATCACCGACGCAAGAGTCTGAACACACAAGTCAGTCACCAAATGCTCAAGGAATAGCACGTCGTATTTGGCCATCAAGATATAATTATGAAACACTGCTTACCTTGAAGAGGGAGAAGGTCCCAGTGTGGCGGGGAAGCCGCAGCCCCAGCATGCTTTGCAGCTGTGAGACAGTAACGTGGAAGGCAGCAGCACTGGTGAAAGCCTTCACAATTGGCTCTGACAGATAGGTGGAGAGGAAGCCCAGCTGCAGACTGAACATGCAGAGCTGGTGGATAAGAGATGAACATAAAATTATGAACCGTGTCGGTGAACTAAGTCTGTGGGTCTTGCGTGCATTATCACAACACCACTGGCATCAAATTAAAATGAGCAGACATTTCCAAAATCAATAGTTAATGAGGTAAAACTCTAAATATATTTTCTTTGTATTGTTTTCAATTGAGTGTATGTCAAAAATAATTGAAAGCAGGATTATGTTTCATGTTTTACACTGCGTCCCAACTTTTTCTGTCTTACCATAATAATTCCTGAGAGGAGCGCTACAGCTGAGGCCACTCCAATCCTCTGGACCTCAAACTCAGCCGCAGCAGACGAACTGGAGTTCATCCCCAGAGGAGTTGGAACCAGCTGCTCCACCACAGAGCCCGTCATCAGACTCACCACAGCAAAGGTACCTGAGAACAGAACCATCACCTGAGTACAAAACATGATAACTGACACTGGGCATCGAGCTAAAGATGTCTGCATGAGATGATGTAACTATTCATAGTATTGTCCATATGTTAAGAGATGTTATGTGGACATGAGTCTTACCTGTGGACACGTGTCGACCTGTGCCAAAAAACATATAGAGGACCACAGGGAAGAAGGACGTGTAAAGGCCAAATATTGGTGCCACGGATGTGAGTAAAGCAAAGGCCATGCCTGTTGAGGGAAGGACATTGAAAAAGAAAAAAAGTTTTATTACAAACTTGTTTTTTTCCTGATCGAGGTTCACAATGTAAATGTTTTGTAGAGTTATAAGGCTGGAATGACAGCTTAGACTTTCAGTTGGTGCCATTTTGTTTATTTTTCTGATCAAATTAAAAAAACGTGTAGAGTTATACCTTATTTACTTACATACTAGCTCAAATTCTTGGCATAATTATCAACATTAATTATGTCAACAATTGTCAGTGATGGAATGTATCTAAGTACATTTACTCATGTGCTGTATTTAAGCATACTTTTAGGGTATTCGTACTAGTTCCATTTTCTGCTTCTTTAAACCTCCACTCCACTTCATTTTGGTGTCAAATGTACTTTTTACTCTCCACTTGTATTCGATAACACTAAGTTACAATTTACTTTGCAGATTACATGCTGTATCAGAGCCAAAGTAAGGCATTTTTGGATTTTTTTTTGTTATTTATATCATGGGCAGGATGATTAAAAACAAGAACTACTGATTAAGATCATGAGAAAAAACTGGATCCTATAAGATAATTGGTCAACTCTTGATGTAAAGTATGTTTATTTTTTCTTGCAATTTTGATACTCAAGGTAATGACTGCAAGAAAAATACTTTTGATGTATGTTTAATATCAGATACTTTTAATATCTTAACACACATCCTTCACTTTTACTCAAGTAACACTTTTTACAGCACTGATCATTATTATTGTATGTAACATTTATCATTGCAGTTGTTAAAATTAAAATGATGTAGTTGAATAAATAATCAACTTTGGATAAAACAATACTTTGATCCAGCTGGTTTGTCTACTCACCCTGCGGGATGTGAAGAATCCCGACTGTCAGTCCCGCGATGGTATCTCCTAAAATCCATTTCTTCGGTCTGTATCTGGGCAGCCAGCTGAAGATGGGCACCCTTTGCCTCAGCAGGTGAAGGCAGGCTCGCCTCGAACACCTGCAACTCCCGGCGAGCTTCTCACGGAGCCGCGAGCCTCCGCTGCCTTCCTGCTCGGAGCCGTAGGCCTGCTTGAAGCGGTCCTCGGTGTAAATGTTCCTGTACACGGCCACAGAAGCGCTCATGATGCCTCTGGTGAGAGCTCACCAGCTGCTCTGGAGTCAGTAAAGGTGTTGTCTGTTGCAATTACATTTATAGCAGACTCTGCCCTGACCTCTTGAGCCATTGCATTTTCCTGTCAGATGCCCCCTCAGCCAATGACATGTCTCAGCCTTTTTTGTTGCAGTGTTGGACAACTTTTTTTTCACATCTTTGTCCTGCCTCAGTCAACGTAAAGGTGTGCTGCTTCATTGTTTGGCCCTCAGAAATCCTCTGGGTCCTACTGCTAACAGGGTTTTTCAGTCAACCACACAACCCCTCCCTCCTAACACACACACACACACACACACACACACAAACCACCCTTTGCACTGCACAGTCCTGTGCTCCCTCATGTCCTCCAGAGAGCCATGCAGGAGGTACAAGCTCAGAGGGGGCGCAATTTAGTCATACAATGTATACCACTGTGAAACGCCCACACAGATCAAAGTCGTATTGTTGCCGGAGCTGAGGTGTAACCTCAAACCATGTCTGTTAGCGAGGAGTTCATTTCCGAGAAGGATGGATGTCTGTAATGGGTGGGTGTTTAAACTGTGTAGCCATAAGGAAAAGAGTCTGGCACCCCTGAGACCTCCTGTGAAACTCAATCACACATGGCAGCCTGGTTCATGGATCAAACCACACCTTGACTCTGATCAGATGAGGGAGATGTTGTTCTCTGTCGGACAGGAGTGAATACAAGGAGCTTTGGATAAGATACAAGATAAGACAGGATATGTGTGTCTACTGGCTGCGATGTATTATTTTGCCAAATGTAGCTCGGAAACTTCAACATGATTAAGAAACTGTCTTTGAGTGGGAGTGACTATGAGGCAGACAGAAATCACAATCTCAAGAGAGGTTCAGCCTGATTCTGGTGAATATAAAACAAAGGAAATGGAGAATTTATCCTTAGCACTGGGTGCTGTGAATGAACCTCTCCCATCTCGTGAATGACGTCTCCCACCTCATAAGGCTACGTGAGGAAGTGCAGGCAATGCCACTTTTCTATTGTTGCACAGGACAACACCCTGGGACTTTTGCTAAGACCTTGGCAAGAAAGTTTTAAAAATGCCAGTACTGCACGTTCAAATCTACAGCGAAGATCAAGTATCTATCGTTGCATTTGTGAAGATGTTTTACCTTGTTGCTTTTACATGGTGAAAATGTAATTGACCCTCCAGCTGTAACGTGAACGAAGAGCTGATGAATACAATTAGAATATAAGCAAAAACGTTTTATTTCAGACCTTTATGTTTACGCTGTAATACCACTTACGATGGAATTATGCTTCTCCAGGATGCACATTGGCAAATATGTCTGGATACGTTGGTGTGGATGTTTCTTGTATACACCTCCATGAACAGAGGTTGACTGGAGACTAAGACTAAGACTCAACTTGGACTCAAGACTTGTAAACAATCTTTCTTTATTTGTTTTAACTTTTGGCACATTAAAAACAAGAAAAAAAAGTAATTCCCTCAATTATAAGATGACTGTGTTCCAGCAACGACAACATGACGAGAAAATCTTTGGCTATAATAACTTCACACAAGACCCAGACACCAACAACAATCACAAAATGTAACGTCCTTGTAGCTCCATTCTTGGTCTCTACCCACTCCAGAAATGTACTGTATATCTATCTCTAATTAAAAACATACAAAACACCAAATGGAGGAGTATTGTTGCTCCGCCTTTAAACTGGTGTCGAAGATAATAACCTGGACGAAATGATGTCTGTGTAAAAAGTGTGAGCCAGCAGTCTGGGACAAGAAGGAGTGTGACATTTTGAGAAAGTATTACGAGTGAAACCCCCCTCCAGGGGTTTAAAAATGTAGCGAGCAGCAGCTTGCAGCTAACTCAAAGACGAAGAACGGCAACTGATACAGGCGTTGAAGGTAAAAAAGCAAAGCTGGTGCAATGGCTAGTGTTATGGCAGTATTGCATCATCTCTGTCTAAACAGGGATGTTATTTACTAGTTCATCGCTGACTAGCCATTTGGAGCTGAGCGCTTGGTGTGCAGTCAGTTTATCTGTTTTTTTTGTATCATAACTGAGTTCATCACTGCCAGAGAGAGATCTCTGACACATTACACATAGCTATTTGATTCATTGTTAGCGTAAAAATCTTTATTAGTGCAGCTTTAATGTTATGGATATGAAATCATTGGTGCTTTTATATGGCATGTCGCCTCATCAGCCCAGAGGAAGTTTTAATTAGCAGCGGGTGTTTGTAATCCCACATACAGCGACAATGCTGGAGCCAGGTCAAATGATTTAACCCTGATAAATGTCTCCATTTCTTTCTCATTAATGAAGTAATTATTGATTCTAAATTTAAAAAAGGAAAACAAGGGCTAATGTTGAGTGAAATTGTGCCGAAGCTTTTGTTATTCTATGAAAGAGAAAACATTGCCAAACATGTAGCTGGAGTCAAACAGGGTGTAGGTGAGAGGTCCAGTGATGCGATACAAAGGTAACACACTGGATGGACACCCCCCACAGTGTGATTTGTCTCTTTGTCACCAGTGTTTCAAGCTAAATGAAATAAACACGCATATCAAGAGTTGTTTTTGTTCCCGTGTCATATTCCTAGAATTGCTGTGTCTCTGGTGGAGAGGAGACACAGTGATATAAGGGTCTTTAAATGCCAGGAATGTGGGCCATTGTGTTGATCAGCTCCAGAGGATTTATGAACATACCGACGGCGTTGTGTGTCTGCAGGCTGTTTAAACAAGATATTAATCTGTGGTAACAGGAACAATGAATGGAAAAGGATATGGAGTGTTAACCCCAAACTAGACAAAACGCGTCTGCTCCATCATAACACAGACAGCTCCTTATAAGTATAAACAATGAAAATGTGAATACCTGAGTGGCACAACAAATGTGTGTCATTCAAAACAAATCAATGTGCATTCAGTGACCTTAACAACCACAACAAACAGGACATCAACACCTTATGTGGCCAGAAGAATTGCCAAATTATATGACTATTTTTCCTCCAAACATGGGCACTTCTGTTACCTGGCATGTGTGACGCTGTTTTGTTCCGTACTCTACGCAGCTACATATCCCACTGGGAGAGTTTCAGAAGCAGAGCGTCATGCCTGCTCGATATTATTGACTTGCTCAGATTGTATGTTTCGTTATTTTTCCTTTATTTCCGTGCTTCTGCTGAGGCTACAACGTTAAATTGTCTTTGTTTTTTGGTCTGTTCAAAGTGTGTTTATTTTTAATATTTCCAACTTTGTTGCGCTGCAGATCCGCCACAAGGTGTTTTATTTCTAAAATTGACCAGATGGACTATGCTGTTCCACTGTCTGACTTCTTGTCTGGCTGGATCTGCTCTGTCCTTGATTGTACCTTTAATGCAGCAGACACGGGTCATAATAGCCCGAATTCAAAGGTGGCTCCAGAACTATAGGGGGCAGCAGAACCGCTTATTTTGTTGTCTTAATTAACAAAGCAACTCCCTGTTTTCGCTGAGGTTAGCTTGTTGTGCGATAGGCTTTTCATAGGTATTGCTTCAACGCTGGTGTTTCTTTAAACTTTTTGGAATGTTTTATCTAAACTTCTGGTCATATCTTACAAATTGCTCCCACAAACTATTAAGTCACATTGTATTCACCTTTTTCCTAGCCACTATGACACGTCCTGTCACTTGACCAGAACTGGCATTTGCCATGATAACAGGACGCTTATCCTCTTTGTGAGATGCGATTGGTACGATGTGTCACTCAGTGATGAAGCTCTAGGTTAGCGACTTTATCGGGTGAATACTACTAATACAACTATTATTGCTTGGCCTTGAGCCTTGAGTGTGCCACCAGGTCATACATTATGATCCTTTGGTAGTTATGCTCATTTAGCTCGTTTTACCCACAACTGTTTCCCCAGTGACCTCCAGTGGAAATTTGTGGATAAGATCACGTCAAAATATGTGGCAGTAGATGAATATGAATATTTCTCTGGTTACTCTTTCGTATGTTGTTTCCATTTTCTGCGTTGTTGCTGCTTCTGAAGTGCAGCAGTTTCCTACAAGACGAGAAATTATCCAGACTTATTAAAAGCACTTACGTAGCGTTATGTAAGAACACACTGTTGATGGCCCCTATAGTTATGTCAGCATACCTCATGATTCCACTCCCCCTTGTTGCATTAGCATTAATCACATTACAAAAATATCTCATCCACACTGTCTCCTTCATGTTGAGTGTGTGTCCTGATCTTTGAGGGTCTTTCTATTATTCTCGTCCAGGGAGAGGCTCCAGTCATTTTGTGGCCTATAGTTCCTGCTATTGTCCTTTATCTGCTTTATGGGACGTTTGTCTCGACCCCCCATGGCATGTTACTTTGGAACTGACCTTGTCTATGAGGGTGGCTGCTGGCAGCCGAACCTCTCCATGTGTCTCTGTCTCCTTACCTCTCCCATCCCTTTCCGTTTGCTGCTCCTCTCCATCCATTAGTGCCTCTGCTCGTGCTATTGAGGTATTTACATTGTCTGACCTCCTGAATCATGTCTCTCTGAAGAATGCTTCCTGTCGGCTCATGAATTTGTTGCAATTTGTCACTCACGCTATACAAAGTTCCTGCAGGGGTTAAGAGCCGAACACAACCTCAGGAATTTGTCATGCAGCCCTTTGATGTGCATTGAGAAGTGAATATTTTATGGTAGCTTGTTGTGCTCAGTACAATAATCAAACAAATGTTGCATTGTGTAGCCAATGTCAAACATTTTTTTTCTCTAATAGTTTGTCTGTTGTTGACTGTACCTGTAATTAGCCATGCTTTGATTTCCCAACATACTAAAATCTAATTACTTTCAGTCAAAAATCTATGGGGACTTTCTCTCCCATGTTCATATGTATACCACTTATACATTAGAAGCCATGATTGTAAAGTTTGAAGGTTTTCAGTGTTTCAGTTTTGCGTGACTCCAGTAGCATTCAGAGTGAGTTGCTGATTTCCTGTTCACTCTTGATGAACGTCTCCTGACCTCCACCACACCTACACTAGCCATGTCCATTCATCAAGCATCTGGGTCATCCATCTCCTGGGCGGGTGAGGCAGCACCCGCCTACATCCACTGACTCCCAAAGGAACCTGAGTGTGCGCTCTCGAAAGCATCCTCCACAATTAAGTTTTATGTTCTCATTAAGGTAACAGCAAACATGACGTTTAAGGACATTGTGTGATTTAACCTGCAGCACGTGGTCATTCTGCCATTTCCACGTGATCAAGCAGAGGGGGAGGTATGTACAGTCTTTGTTTGGCATGCTGCTGGTGAAGGAAATGTCTCTTCTGCTCTTGTTGGCAGCCAAACATACCAAAGCAGACAATACAAAGGTCAACACCTTGCCTAAGCAGCTTGTCTATCATTTGAAGAGAACAAAAGTTGAGACCAGGATTCCCATCTGACCTTCCTTTCCTTGCAGATAGTCACTGTCCTGTCTGTCAGGATATGGCAGCACACTCGAAAAAACAAAACACTTTTATTTCTGTCTGAGGCCTTGTTCAGACCTGGTATTAACATCCACCTTGGGTGATTCAATCACAAGTGGACAGCTCTAAGTCTGTCAGTTCACAACTGGCATTAACATGCGTCTCGAATGACCACGTTTGATCAGCTCTCACTTCCCCGCTCTGTATGCAGATAAAGATGTGTATCGCTGGGACAAACAGATACAATGTTTTTTACACATGGAAAGAAATTTCTTAATGTATAACATTTGCCGAATTTACAAGAAGGCCCAAATAATTAAGAATTTGTCATAGAAGGAATTCAGACAAGGACGCTGACAGGCTAGTAGAACGACACTGCAAGAAACAACTGAATGTATTGCATTTGATTCAGAACTTACAAGAAGGCATGGAGGAATTGTTTAGATGATGCTGCATCCATTGCGCAAAGAAAATTTAAGTAACTCGTCAGCTCTCAAAAATGCACGATTTGTTACGGGTGTCTGGGGATAATGCTATGACTTTCATGGTTGGACAGGTCTAAAGAAAGTGTGTTCGTAAACATTTGCTGTTAAGTTAAGAGAGCCCAAACCTGTCTTTTAAAATACAGTGAACCACATTACCAGGGCCCTCAGCTTTGTAGGAAATCCTTCAGTGTGGCTGGAGGGATGTGGTCGCATGCGTTGTAGAACACCTCCAAATGGGTTCCAAGTGATCAGATCGCAAATGTGTTTTGGAGGTGTTCACACCAGCGCATAAAGGGGGGCTGACC
>OMLP01028897.1:36315-57711 GCA_900302685.1 Spondyliosoma cantharus | reverse complement strand
CTACTAAATCTAACCAGCTATAAATTTGCTATTTATTAATGAAGCGCTCCCACAATCATCTTTCTAGTGACTGAAGAGCCAGACAGTGTGAGAGGAAAAAATGAGGTTTTTCAAGCATGGAGATGAGATATAGATTGGACCTTGCCGTATCAAGATACTCTTGCATTCAGGTTTCTTGGAGCTATTGCAAAAATCTAACATATGTTTCATCATCTATTGAGATGCCTCTCATTTGCATCCTGCACTCAGTGATTGCAGCATGCCAGCGTATGAACATCTGCTTACATAGTGCCTCATGGACCAGGCACAGTAGTGCTTAACACTTTTTTGCTGGATAGCCCCCGCAGTGGATTCCACATTTTACCCATGCTATTGTGCTGCTAATATCTTTGATTAATGACTCAGCTTGTTGGTTTGTAAATATTTGTCCTCCTACTACGCCTGATGCAGCCGGCGTTATCCAGGCCTGCTCCCCGTCGTGTTTACCGGCACGCTAGAGAGCAAGAGCTGACCGCCTCTGTTCCCTCAAAACATCATCTGGCTCTCACTTCTGTTTACCGAGCTACATGTGTCCTCATTAAACGCAGAGTGCAGCTATCCAGACAACACGCAGAGGTTTGTTGTCATGATCCCTGCGGTTTGTGGAGGAAAGTTCACCACAATAGAAAAGTCCCTGGTCCAGTGAAGGACCACCGACGGTCAACCACACGCCAATTTGCCAGCGCGGATACATGTTGAACAGGCTGTAGGAAGCTGGAACGATAACCATTTGGCAGCGGTGCTCGAGACTCACTTGGCTGTGGAGAAGAAAACACGATTTGATTCTACCTTCCTGCGTTGATACTGTGCAGGAAGTGCACTGCAGAGAGGCTTTCAGACGGCAGCAGGATAAGAACAAAGATGGAGGAGAGAGAAAAGACAGACCGGAGCGGGTGACCTTTAGCAGACAGGCTGTAGATTAGGAAGAGCAGCACAAGCCTTTTCAAGCTCTCCGAAGAGTCACAGAGGATTCTGGGCAGCTTAACTGGTTCTAATTGCACGTTAGTCCATCTGGATGAGAGGACAGAGCAGCCAGCAAGGGCAAGGGGTGGGATCAACTTGGACTGTGTGCTCGTGTAGCGACTGTATCGGAGAAGAAACGCACTCAAAGACCGCAATCAAACGACAAATGCTCATTCAAATACGTCATATTATAGCTGTGACAACAAGGAAGCTTTTTGTTTAGTCACATTGGTATGTTTCAGCGTCCATCTGCAACCATTTCTTCCAGGTAAAATTTTCAGTACACCACATTGAATGCATGATTTTCAAATTCAGCTTTACTCCTTTAAACTGCCAAAAAAGGGACCTGAAACCACCTGAAGTGCAGTACTTTGGTAAATGCACTTTACGTCTTTCTACCTTTGTGTGAAGTGTGAACGAGTGTGTCCGCGCGTGGGTGCGAGTGAACAAAAGAGCGAGGCAGAAGAAGGACACACTGTGGATGTGTGTGTGTGTGCAGCACACCTCTGTGAACCTTGCAGTCTGTTCGTTCGTGCGTGTGCGTGCGTGCGTGCGTGTCGCCGTCAATCCGTGCCCAAAAGTGGCAAGCGACTGCCACGTGGGGCGAGGGTGGCTAGTGCTGTGTGTGGTGGTTGAACATGATGGCTTTTGACAGTGTGCGTGTGTTGTCAGTGTGCGTTTGTGTGTGGCTGTAGGGACAGACGCCTCAGTGGAGCAGACAGTAACTGCAAGCTCCGTCAACCACAGCATTGATGAGAGGCTGGTTCACAACCATGTAAACACCGGCAAATGCTTACAACATTTATCAATATAGTGATCATTTATGAAATCATAGCCAACCACTGTTTAACTTCTAACAGCATCCACATTATGAACAATAAGATTATAATAGTCTCCATAAAAATGATCATTGATTTCTCTTTTTTATGGAACGAGCTAAATTTCCTCGCTAACGCGTTCGAACTCAACAAACCAAATAGAAGTCACCCAAACACTCGCCTGGGCTTTTCTTTCCACATTCTCCTCTGGGTGATCTGGTCATTATTAATCCTCGATTCGCAAGGTAACGTGAAAATATTTTTTGCTCTCATCGCCGTTTTCACCTGCTGCTGATGACCGACTCAGCTAGCAAAGATTACCCGAGTTGTGGCCATATTCTACAAATGTCATCAAATTTCGTAGATTGTTCCCTCTTGACATAATCTGCATATAATCATTACTTCCAACATCCTATCATCCTTATCATCCTCATCTACAAAGTATGTCATTATCTGTCTCCATTACATTAAGGCTCCACAGAGGTATTGTTATCATATGTGAGCGAGGGCCATGATTTAATTTGATTTCATTTCAGTATTAAAATGCTGCAGAGCCAGCACCAGCAGTGACTCACATAAGCAAAGGAGGCTGCAGTTGACAGAGGTGACCTTAAGAATAAGACGATCCTTGAAACATCATCCGCGTGTGTGTCACCATGGATACGGTGACAGAAACCGAGCCAAATCTTAGTTTAGAAATGACGATCTAAAGCAAACGCACCGTGGTGTGGCTTACGCCGGCGGAGCTGGTCATGGTAACACGCTCGGCAGTAATGTGTGGCGAGACAGTACGACATTGTTTGATGGCGTTTTAGAGGAGGAGTGTGAAAAAACTTTTGCCCTTTTTTGACAGTGCTTCGGTGGACGAGGCAGCTGTGACGAGCGAGGGATTTCTCTGGGACCTCAGAGTTTTTCCTTGCGTGTCATTGATTTCCCTGACAGTTGAAAAACTTTTATAGAGTTTTACTCTGCAAAAGGACAGGTACTGGCCGTTATATTTCTGAGACTGGTGCTTATTGTTTCTCTGAGTAACTGTCTAAACTCAGGCTGTGACTTCACTCTAGATATTCAAATGAAACTACGGCCCATAAGAATCAATCGCAGCAGAAACAGAGGTACAATAACAATTTCTCCACTGACGATAGGTTCAATCGAACGTAATGCCCTCTTAGTCAGGATTATTGACCAGACCAGGCACGGGCCCAGAAGTCTGAAGGGTTGTGAATGAACCTCTTTCTGCTGTGGCCACTATTAACACTTTTAGTTACTATCAGTTCAATCTAATTAGTTACATCACACTTCTGTTGAAATCCTCTTCAGCTGCACACCACAGCAGGGGTTCTCAAACTCAGGGGAAGGCTACGAGCCAGTAACAGGGTCCAAATGACCAGGGAAAAAATATGGAGTGAAACTGAGCTGAATGATTTATGTCGGGAGATTGAACGAACTTAGCGTTTGCTGATGCTATTGTGCTGCCCTATATTTCATAAAAATTCTACTTGGATCTTCGTTGATTGCCTCATCCTTGTCCACCGTACCATTTTCTCATAAAGTGTTTCCGCTTTGAGCAAACATGCGCTGAAAGCACTGGAGGCTTTAGGATTTGTGGTATGCGAGGTAACTTCAAGTAACACCTTCTGATCAGTTTTCTTGAAAATGCCATTGTCATTCACAGACGATCCTATAGAGGTCGGTGCGCAGATGGTGAGAGGTGTACCTGTGTAGGAGGGCGACCTTTTGTCTCCGCCATTGCATTGTTTTCCCGTGGGCTGCGAGCAAAGTCAAAACCATTGTGCTTTTTCATACCAATATCATCTAACCGAGACGGACTGAAGCACCTATAAGATATAAAAGCACTGCTTTGAATTGTGTTCTTATATTCATACAGACATTTCACACTGCAGGGGTTGCAGCTGTGAGAATAAGGCTAAAAGCAACACATTTAATGGACTACACAAATGTAGCCATAGTCAGATCTACTCATACTGATGGTGCAAAGATATTCTAAGCCTATCAATTTACACATTCACACAGTTATGTGATTGTTGTCAGCTGTCCTTCCTGCATTTGTCAGCTGTAACTTTGTTGCAAGCTGTCTACCACACCAGACAGGACCCCAGATGGAGGCTGTGCGAAGACGCCCCGAGACAATCCTGCACATAACAGCGGGTTGCAAGATGCTGGCAGGCAGGGCACACATGGAGCACCCTAACCAAGTGGCCGGCACAGGGTACAGGAACAGCTGTGCCGAGTATGGGCTGGAAGCCCTTAGGTCAAAATGGGAGACACCTCCGAAAGGTGGTGGAAAATGACCAAGCCAAGATCCCGTGGGACTTCCAGATGCGGACCGGCAAAACTGGTGATGGCTGACCAACCGGATATAGTTGTGGCAGACAAACATCAGACGGGAAGGCAGTGGTGACAGATGTAGCAATCCCAAGCGACAGCAACATCCGGAAGAGGGATCACGAAAGGCCCGAGAAATACCAAGGGCTGAAAGAAGAGCTGGAGAAGATGTGGAGTGTCAAGGCAACAGTGGTCCCCGAGGTAACCAACACCCAGGATCTCTGTCCAGAAGAGCTCAGTCCTAAAAACAGCTGAGACACTCCTCAGAACCCTCGAGCTCCCAGGTGAGGGCTCGTATGCTGCTAATGCCCCTCTTTTCATGTGCTCATGGCTAGATGTGGAAAACATGGGCTGACTTATCAAGTTGATAATGATCGCTTAGCAGGATTGTGATTGTTTGGATTAATGGAGCCAGATAACGGAAAGATACCCTGGAGCTATCGTTTGGTATTATTTTGTCACAATTTAAAAGAGAACAAAGAGCACCGCGTCAATGCCGGCCTCCAGTAATGATGAATAACTCAAACTGAATCCTTTGTAGTTCAAGAGGCACCCTCTTGGTTTTTATGAATCTGAATTTCAAAGCTCCAGCTGGACATTGGGACCCTATTTTTTTTTTTTTACAGTGCTCCTTTTGAATTGCGTTATGTGTGCCACAGCGATGTAACGTGAAGGACAGGAGTTGCTATGCAACTCAGACAGATGCCAGACAACGGGAGTGAAAGGTGCACAAATCCAATCACAGATGGGTTTTTTAAATGAAAACTGAATGACTGTACTTTGGTAACGGGGCATGAAATGTCAGGGCAGCCGGAGGATGAATCACCAAAATGTAATCTACCCGTCGCTGACATGAAAGTGTCACACCGTGCAAACTCACTGCATGAGAATGGTGGTAATGTTTGGAATCAGTGAACAATGGAAAGTATCTGCTTTGGTATTCGGAGAACGCAGCTCGACAGCTTCACACTGCAGTGATCGGTGATTAAGTGACAAGCTGAAAATGAATGGCATACTAACACTGCTCACACATCACGCGACTCGAGCAGTGAGCATGATGTCATATCCCCGCCTTTACTCTGCAAACGTCCTTATGCTATTGGAAATGACTAGAACAATCCATCACTTTGTCCCATTATTGAATTGCAAAACTTGCTTTGCATTCAGCGGACGCCCGTGGAGAGTAAATCGAGGAGACGCTGTGAGAAGCGATAAGGCATCAGGATTTGTATTCAGCACATTACCTCAGGCTGCGTCTCTCTCTCTCTCCCCTCTCTCTGTTCTCAGACTCTTTCACTGTCACATGATTTTGTAAAATTTCATCTAATTTCATGATTCACACCCAGATACTCCAACCTTCTAATTTGCCACGGCAGCCTTCAAAGAAATACACATTTTAAGATTCGGTTAAAGCAGTCCTCGACACATCCTGTAAACCTGCAGGCGCGACATGCACAAGGGATGTAATTCAAAACAAAGACAGAAACTGTGTCAACCTAACACACCGGCCTCACAGAGAGCCGTAAAAACCCCATGAACTCTTACTCCATATTCCGTCTGATGTAGTGCCTAGCTCGCGAACTCCATCACGGTTACATTAGCTGACTCGAGTGCTTTGACATGTTATTGGCGTTGCAGGAGAGACGTGGTCGGTGTGTGAGCACGTCTCCCGTCTATACTGCACGTCACATCACACAGCATAACGCTCCGATTCTCCACTCGCTCCTATTTGGCATTTTATTCGCTTTATGATTCATACGTCACCTCCATGACCCTTTTTTCCTTTTCTTTTCAGCTTTGAAGGATCTTCCTTTTCGCCCCTCCCTGTGTTTTTCTCTCTAACACTAGCGTCCTCTTCCTCCCTCGCCTCTACCTTCATCAGTCTGTCTCTTCTAACCCCCCCCACCCCGCCTCTCTTTCTGCCTCCTGTGCACATTAGTATTCTGTTCAGTTCCAGTCAGTCTAAGCAGGGAGGCTTGTGGATGTCTGCTCCTCTGGTTTGAACCCACTGGAGTGAGGCACCCCAGCATGGCACAGCGCTTTATTCATCAGGGTGTAATTACTCAGACAGACACACACTCACACAGACTCACGCGTAAGTTCTCTGCTAAATCTCTACCTATCTCTGCAGGCGAAGATTAAGCGTCCCTCTGCTGTACGGAGGTAAGAAATGCTGCTGCGCCCGCGAGCCGCCCCTGAGTGCGGTCAGAGCTGACAGATTTCATTAGAGCTGTGATGCAGGCTGTCTCGGCGTCTGCCTTGATAAGTCCCTGCAGGACAACACGGGACCCAAGACATCACGACACAGCACAACACACAGCGGCGTCCGACAGCACCACGAAACACAGTATGACGAAGCAAAAAAAGAAAAAAAAAAAGAAAAAAAGGATGAAAGGGAAAGCACAAGAGTGACACATCATCTCGACTGTCACCTTGAAATTGCAACACAGCTAATCACGCCGGCTTTATTAACTGGAAATCATCGACAGGTTTCACTTTAGTACTCCAGCCAAACTATTCCACTGGGACTTTTTTATGTGGAATGCACATGCACAATACACACTGCATCCGGGAGGATTGGGCTGCACTGGACTGAATATCTGCCGTACTGTATCTTAGTAACCCAGATGGCATTTGTAAAGACATTCAAATGTTCAGTGGAGCTGAATATGCTAATTCTTGCTTCAGTGCCAACCCAAGCAAAGCAGGATGCTTCAGCTCCTGCTTGGGGAACGGGATAATTTCAGTGCCGCTGCAGGAGCCCTGCCTCCACGTCTTTCACTCTCTGTGCAGTCACGAGTCTGGCTCTGAGAAACGAGAAGCAGAGATCTGACCCCCGGGCAATCGCTGTGAAGAGTATCAAAGGTCTGATGTTGTCACTGAGATCTGTCCTAGGTCTTGACAATGTTTGGTCATGCAGTGCAAACATGGCACACACACACACACACTGGTCTGTTCCTGTTGTCTCGTGAGGCACCAGTTCGCAGCCCAAGGCTCGACTTCTCAGATCTGTCACCACACCAACTCTGTGATCTCGGTCTCAGCCACATATCACTTTCAGGACAGTGCTCTTACGTAACTCGCAAGTCCCTGGTTGATCAGACTTGACACCTGAATCATTTTAGCTTTGGATCATGATAGTCTTGAAGTGCATTAAAGTGTAATCCTTGGGATTTCCATATCGGTGGATTTGCCGACACCTGTGGTTACTGGATGTGCCAGCAAGTGCAAATTAACTCTCCCAGGGTCCCAGAAAGTTATTACCTCAGCCAAGGAGGTTATGTTTTCGCCCGTGTCCGTTGGTTTGCGTGTTGGTTTGTCAGCAGGATTACACAAAAACTAGTGGTCTGATTTCCATGAAACATGGATGGCGGATGGGTCTCAGCCCAAAATAGACCCTGCTAACTTTCGGTTTTGATCCGGATAAAGAGACAAATTCAGGAAATTGTTCTCACTTTCTTAAGGTGGCTGTTATCTGTGAGTACAATTCAATGCAGATCCAAATAAAAGATCAAGCAGAATTAAATATATCTTATTTGATGACAATGAGGCTGGATTGAGTTAAAGTGGACTGTTGGGCGTTGGCGGAGGTACTGCGTGTGCTCTATTAAGCGCAGTTCTAGTTTTTTTTCCCATCATGCTGTGAGCAACAACAATCAGCTTTTTTGTACCACATGAGCATGAGTAGTTTTCACAGTAAAGTTATAAGTGTGCAGACGACAACAGCGTCGTGGCTCTTTCCTATTTTTGTCGAGTGAATACTGAACATTGAGGCCAGTGTGGAGCTGATTTTGTGTTCCGTGTGAGATTGGCTGACCCCGCCACAGAAAAAGAAACACACTGTGAACAGAGTAAAGATAATCATTGAAGCAACTCAATGAATTTAGAATCTGTGCTCTGTTCATGGCATGAATAAAACTTCATAATTGAGTTATATCATTTCTAATAATTTGGACTCTGATTTTCACTTGTTCTCTCTGAGGCATAATGTCATTGATTGTCTTCATGCAGGGCCATTATCAGACCCACCGCATCAGTTACCCTTTACTTGCTAGAAATCCCTGACTGCTACACAGACGAATCAATACATGAACCCGGTAGGGAACAACACTTGGTAATCTTCCCTGCATTCAGTTTGTATGTCACTGAGTTCAAGTGGTGCTTCTGTGCCTTCACAAGCTTGATCACCAAGTCGTCTGAATGGAAAGGCTGATTCGGATATCGCACAAAAGACAGGGACGCTCGTGTCAGCAGCAGAATCATGCTGGCTTTCGCCATGAGCTGTAGGATCCTGACATTTCCTGTTCGGGACTTTCTTTTAAGGCCTGTATGTCAATTTATTTGGTAGAGACGCTGTGTGTCTTTTTTCTTACCCTAATGAATGAAAGTCATTGTATTCCCACAAAGCCTTCCAAGCACCGTGACAAAGTAGTTTCAAGCAGGTCCTGTGAGAGCCACAGTGATGTTCTAGGACAAATCAGACACTGAAATTGTCCCCTGCATGAAGCCTTATAAGCAACACTCTGACGGCAGGTCAAATCAATTTGTCATTTGTCAGAAAAATGCATAATTTGCTGTTAGTTGTAATTTTCCTTATTTGTATAAAAAGTCAAGATGATCTTTTACCTTTGAAAAGTTACAGTTGGTGCAGCCTCACCTTAATTCTTCATTCAATTCTCTTCCTGCTCTAAAGCTGTGAGTCAACCTCGGTATCGTTGGTATGCCATTGAGCAACTAATGACCGGTATGAACAAGCTGAAGGAATTCAAAGCAGTAATAAAGAAGAGATGGGAGACGAAACTAGATGCTTTGTGTTTTTGTGCGCTCTCTTTTCTCTTTGTGCATCATTAATAAATCCACACCTCCTCTCAAAATCGTTTGCCCGATCCCAAAAGAAAACTGCAGTCTGTCGATAAATTGCATTCAAAGATCTGTGTTTGGGTTTTTTGTTTTCTGATTTGAACCTGCTGAACTCTGACAGAGTAAAAGGAGGGGTTCTCAGCAAGACAAATATGTGAAACCTCTGGGCTTCCTGACCAACAGTTTAGGAATTCATTCTTGCTTTAATCCGGCTAAATTTCTTGCACAGCCTGTCAGACATGCCCGGACATTTTCTGTATAGCTGCAGCAGAATACTGAGTTTCACACATGTAGCTATCGTATTGCGCACAACCAGATAGCTCCTGATGTGTTGGAAGAGAGTGAAATATACCCCAAAAACTGAGACCAACAACCTCAACGAACCAGTACGATGATCCGTCTTTAATGCCATAACATCAATGTTTTACAACTTGTTTACAAATGTTCACATTCATATTTTAAGCCAATATTTCCTGAAGGGAATTAATATTTAATTTCTTGAATTTATAGCCAAGGGTAGCCTAGTCACCATAAGTTAAAATCAACTCATGATTTGCTGCAAAAATACAGATACAGAAACACAGTGAATTGTTGAAATGTGCTACCAAGAAAGTGGAAGAAGCAGGACGCTCAAAATATTAACCTCAGCGAATAAAATGTCAAATAAACCTGTCAGTGACTACAAGTGCGTCATCCAATAGAAATCCCTCTTCGCTCAAGAACTGCAAAATGCCGATATATTGTCAGGAAAATGACACTGAGATGACATTGTTAATGTGAGTGCATCATCCAGTTGAGACTCACTTTCAAGATGCAATTTTAAAAGCATAGCCTCCTTCATTACTTAGCATTATCATTTCCTGTCATCCTCTATATCTTTCTATTGAGAACACTCGGTGACGTCTGAGCGCTTGGTGACGTCTGCTCCTGTCAGGTTCTCCGGATATGAATACACTGAATTACTTATACTACGCCACTGATGGCGTCTGTGTCATTACGGTCAATATATAACTGACAGCTATTCAAAATGTTCAAAAACGTTATTCTTATTATTAGATGTGTTTCAGTACTGAGGTCGTAAATGCTGAATAAGATCTGTATCTGAGGTATTCTCTGCTATGGTTCATGGTCATGACTGTGTGATGTACTTTTATGAATATGTGTTATATGCACTTATGAACTTGCTGCTGCAACCCAACCTACCTCGATGCTACTTTGCACCTCATGTAAATACTGTAAATATCTTTTAGTTTATTTAGTCTATTTCATTCTTTCTGACTTGTTTGTTTGTGTGTACAGGACAAATGTAGAGTACTCCGAATTGAATTGAACTGAATCTGTAGCTGTATGTATTTCAGTGTAAAACGACAATAAAGCTGTATCATAATGTTTCATATCGCATAGTATCGTTTCTCATCTTTTCATATTGTCGTGTATCGCATGGCATCGCATCTTGTTGTATCGTATCGCACCGTTTCACGTCGCGTCGCTCCGTACCATATCTTATTGTATCGTATTATAGTCGAACCTGTGAGTTGTATCTCTCAGCATGTGTGTCGGTTTGCTGTTCAAAGTGAAAAAAATCACCCTAGTCTTGTGCAAAAAATAATGTTTTGCATGTGAGGGGGTTACAGAATTTCACTGTGATCAAGTTATCTGTGTAAACTACAGCCTTATTGATCAGTTAATTTAATTTGGTTAATGGTAGGGGTTAAGCATGCACAGGATGTATTGATTGAGAACAGCTTTTTAACTGTGGAAACTATACAGCAGCGTTGCAGCAGCACCCAGTGTTTCACCACCGTTTCATGTTCGCGTCATTGTTAACATGAATTAACAGAACATTGCCGTTTTGTTGCAGAGACACTTTCAGTATATGCAAAAAGCATGCGGTACACGCCTGTACAGTTCACTCCACAAAACCCTTCCACGCCAAAATATTGTCTACTCTTTGAAATAACAAACAGAAAGGCCGCTGCACTGTTTTGGTTTTCCTGCTGCAAGGCTGAAGTGCACCTGTCGAGGAAAAGCAGAGACAATGGGGTAAAAGGAGATCGTCCATCAACTCCTCTGAGCCCTTCCCATCTCTTTTGCCCTGCTCTCTGTTTCCTGTTGTGCAGGAAGCGTGGCTAAATCCGCTCCACCCACTGGCTGGAGGGTAAACACTGCGTGGGACACAGAGATAGAGAACAAGGGCAAGCGGGCGCGTGAGTCGCTTAATAAATAACCAAGACTGATTACAGCCGAGTGGGGCTCATTGAGCAGATGAACTGAAGTCAACCCTGATTTATTAAACAAAGGCCAAATTAAAAGATCAGCGTGTCAGAAACAGCTTCACCTCTGCTGAACTCTAACACGCAAAGTTAGTTCTCTGCAGCTGCACATTTCTATTGTGAAAAGGCAAGCAATGGCTCATTAACTCAGGAAACTGGCCGGCACGAACAGAACTATGGGGTTAATTTAGGCTGCAGGAAGCCTCGTGCTTGGACAGACGACACTTTCCTGCTGGAAGGAAAGGTGTGATCGCTTACGCACACTCACTGATCTGCAGCTGCAGAGCCTCTTATACAAAAGCAAACAATCCACAGCTACAGACACAAGAGGAGTAAAGGTTTTTTAACATTATAAAGATTATAGTGGTGTCCCTGGATTTAATGTTTCTTATGGTTAGAATCTTGAATCATTTTCAGAATTAGAATTTGCTATTATCCAGTGTAATTATTATGTTTGAATACAACGTTCGGGTTTCCAAGGTTTGAATTCAAAAAGTGACAAATAGTACGCCTCTTCAGTGCCACATGCCAATTGTTAGTGGTAATACATCAACGTAGCAACATTGTGTAACTATTTTACAGCATCAAATATGTTTAATGTGACGGTGACTTTACATTGGTTGAATGATGTCTCTGTCTCAGGTCAGTACCTCACACACAGCTATCAACTATCACTGAATTTGGGTGAAAACTGGATCACTCTTAATGAATAATCTCCCTCCCTCTTACCTCCAGCAATGAAGTTGTGAATACCACCCTTTACCTGCATTTATCGATGTTGTGTCACTCATGGAGATTAAATAGGTCTGGCTTTCACCCCTGACAGCTGCCTGCAAGTGGTGGTAATTGTTGAGTACAACATTCTGGCATGGACGTGTGGTTACCTGCCTTATCAAAATCGTGTCAATCTGTGGTGCGAAAGTATGCCGCAGTTATAAGTGGCACATAACAGCGGCACACAACTTGAGTGGTGGCGCGTGCCCAAAAGTGACAGACGGCTCTCACTCGACCATTTACAGCAGAAGACAATAAGCAAGTATCAGCTATGTTTGAGGGAACGGCGTGTCCCAGACAGGCAGAGCATAGGAGGAATGACAATTACACCCACTAGTCGCCGCATTGCATTGCTGATTATTTATTTGTAAAGCATTGATCAGTGGTGTATCAACCACAGGGAAATAATTACTGGCAACTTAAAGGCACAGAAGTATATTTTGAATGCTGCCTCGTGGTCAAACTGGGTGTGCGGGAGAGTGATGCTGCAATGGTGCTTATCAGTTAGATGTCTGTTCGGCTTTCATCCCAATCCTGAGCAGTCGAAACGATTCAGCATGAACACGAGAAAAAAGCCATTGAAGCTGTGAGGAAGAGTTTAACAGTGGTCTCAGAGCTGAATAATGAGCTGTCATTTCTGCTGACGTTCGTCAGCGCCTCACGAAAGCTGCTCGGCGCTGCACTTTTTGTGAACTTAACATCTCCGCAGTCTATTCCAGGAAACAAAAGGAACTTTCTTAACACTGTTATTAGCTAGTTCACAAGGTCTCCTTCGCTTTAATGCGTCCCACTTCAGTGAAACATTTGGCAAGCAAATAGACATGTCATTTGGTTGTGTTTACCTATCAGCGCTGGGCGTCTCAATCTGCCGTTTGTGAGTTCAAGTGCAGAGTATTTTCTGAATTTCTACCTGCCACATGAAGCCAATTTCCCTGACTGAATAATTAGCACTTTCTTTGACCTCAGTCGGCTCTTTGTATTCTCTCCCATCTTTAGAGAAACACAATCAAGAAACCGAGTGACTCACGAGCATGCACACATACACGCCACCATGAGCACAGTTTGCCCTAATTGGCCCTCGACAAAGCGTGCAGTTTTCTCCGGTGCCCTGACAATTGATTGCTAATAAGGCTGAAACGACAGTTCCCGCTGCGAGGCTCCTGCGTCACCTCGTCGTCATTCCAGTCCCCTACCCAGTTGAGGCAATTACAGCCTGCCACCACCGACCGTGTCTTCTCCCAACTCCACAACAGCTGTACGTGTTCTTTAAGCTGCTTACAGCTCACGGAAAATGACTACACCAACATTACCACTTGATACTATAGGGAACATGATGTCATTACTCATTTCAAAACACATGTGAAGCAGGTTAACACCTTGTTGAATGTTTTACAGGGACACTTTTTTTTTTAATTATTTATCCCCTTATTCATAGAATTACATAGAATTAGACCGTTTGCCAGCTGTCTGAAAACCCTTTGCTATGAAGGAGTGTCTCCGCAAACAGTTTTTTTTTTTTTCTGTAATGTGTACGATGGTTTTATGTTACTAATGTACAGGATAACTGAAATCTGGATAAATAAAAAAAAAAACAGCGCAAAATTTGCCTGACACAGAAACATGTTCCTCGCTTTCCCTTAAAGGTGTCATGTGTAACTTTTTTTTTTTTTTTTTATGGGGCTTAAAACAAACAAAACCAGAGCAGTTTGTGACAGCGAAAATAACCTTTCACGCACTTTTAAGCCACATGTTTACATAGAAACGTTTAAACCTGAGAGCAAACAATAGGGTGTATTTTGAGTTACTGTGAAGTAAGACCAAAAACAGCACATTACCCATCTAGAAGTCCTAAAAAATGACATAGTGCACCTTTAAAGCTGATGTAAGCTAGATATTTGTATTAAGATAAGCGTTGAATAGTTCTATAGAGTGTTTGGCGTACCATTATCTGGTATTTATCCAGTGGAGATAACGTTTTAGACAAAGTTAAGGAGCACGAACCCACCTCAATCACTCACCTTCCTGATGTGTGCCCATATCAACCTCACCTTCAAGCCTGCCCATACCCCACCCTCCCTCCACTTCTTCTATCATTCTCTCTCTCTCTCTCTCTCTCTCTCTCTCTCTCTCTCTTTTTCTTATAAGAGGTCTGTCAGCCCTCCCCACACCACATCCGCTCGCCACTTAATCAACACCGCACTCATACTCAAATGCCTTCTTCAACGTCTTACCCACATTCCACCTAAATAAACGGCCAAGTGCATCTCATTGATGGCGTGGCCCCCTTGCCCGTCAAATCAGGACAGATAAATCCATAAAGAGGCGGTCCTGTTCGTGAATAGAGCAGCATCCTCCTGTTTGCCACAACGTCTGGTGATAATCACTGCAGGAAGGACAGAAAGTTAGCAAAAACACTCGCAGCGGCTTTACGGCTACAACTTTGACGATATATGTGATTTCAAAGAAAGGTAATGGTGAATTCTGAGCACACAGAAAAAGAAAATCTCCAACTCCAAATCCGTTTGTCCATCTGAATAGCTTTGCCGTTTCTGACGTTAACACTCTGACACTACACACATTTAGTTGAGTAGTCGTTAGGGCTCAAGTTCAGTTCGTGACCGGACTGGAGCAGAAGGTCTCTGAGTAAATAAAGTAAATATGAGAAAGCAAATTGACTCACCTTATAGCGAGTGAGTGAGACCATGGAGACATATAGGCTAATCAATCATGAGCACTGACTGTAAATGCACCGAAGTACCGTAATGTCCGTCTCACTTTCATTTGTCAGAGCGGCTCAAATACTTGTGGTGTAGCAGCCGATTAGCTTGTGGACTTAGAGAAAACACTACAATACATTGACTAAGCGCAACATGTTCCCACTGATACATACATAATCCTTGCGACGTAAAAGCCTAATGTATTTTTAAAAGGCATGGGTCCCCTGAGGGCCCCTGGCAGTTAAATGTCTCCGGCTGAGGCTGTGACACAAACACCGATCCTGAAGTCAGTTTAGTCGTATAACGTCGTCTAGCCGATGCGTCAGAGGCGGAGATTTAATGTATTTTGAGTAACAAGGAGGGAGAGTGAGAGACGAGTGAGACATATGTCTGAGACAAACTGTTATACGCCTACAGTTTGATATTTGGGTTGCCAGATGGAAAATAGCCTATATCTAATATGATTGGGTGAGCAAACGCGTGATTTTTTCGTGTCTCCTAGTGACATCATCTTCATGCAGAAAATCCAGATGCCAGCAAACTTCTTCTGAGGCGAGTGCATGAGGGCTGAGGGAAGAGATAAAAATACCTGACAGCATCTGAATGAAAATATGCACTGTGACAGCCTCCATTCCCAGGTGATGAATCAGAGATAACATCACTGAGACTACTCCACCTGAATTAAACTCTTTGTTCCGGATTCTGCTTGAATTTCTGTGACAGCGACTGAAATAAACTGACAATAATTACGGCGCTCGTTCCGCCGCTTCTCGCAGCGCTTCTCGCAGCGCTTCCTGTGTGCCGAAAATATTTCCGAAGAGTTCGAAAAAGGGCCCCGACGTAATTGCGTGTGTGTTTCTGTGTGTGTATCTTTCAGTCACAGTGTGTGTCCCCATTGACTTCTCTGGCTGTAGACACAGATGTATCAGTCTGATAGATATTTAATCCCCCCAGGTCTCACAGGAGATACCTGGCGCCCACCTCGTGACGTCAGACAGACATCTCCGCATGGAATCTGGGTATCTTTATCTTCCTGTGGTTCGGGACAATGGATCCTCACATTAAGAAACATGAGGAACAATGAACAACAGCGCTGAGAAACGGTAGAGGCAGATTGCAGATAAAAAAAACAAAACACTGCAAGGCAAAGCCGTTGCCCAATTACATGAAGTGCCTTCCTCATTCTTGATAAGGGAAGTTTGAGGGATCGACTGAGGCGTGTCTGGACTTGTCCACGGTGTTGCGAAGGCTTGCTTGTGGCAATGATTTCCTACGCAGGACATATTTCCGCTTTTGGAACGCAGCCAAGGAGAATGTTTTCCCCAGGATTTGATAGCTTAGAGAGCTGGGAGTGTTCATGCAAGGTGCCGTAGACTGTTTCCAATCAAATCCACAGATTGATCATGAACACAAATTCTACAGTTGTCCCTCGTGGGGGTCCACCACAGCATAATGAAGGAAGACGATGAGAGGTGAGCTGTCACTTCGAAACTATGTCTCAACACTCTCAGCGCTCCAGAAACACCCACCTCTCTCAGCACAGTCATTCCTGTGTGGATACACATATTCATTATTATTACATAATTCTAGTGGATTAAATTAAAGTCTCCCCTGTGTTAATGTGGAGAGAAGAGATAAAGCGGCAAGGAATGGAAAATCTTCAGATGAATGAGTACATGTAGTTTGATACTTTTCACAACTTCTTATACACCATGAATCATCCGTGAGAGAGCTAGCAGACACACACAGCTATAGTTCAGAGTCTTTTGTTCTCAGGAGCTGTCTTTGAACCTGGAGAAGAAAAACCTGTGGGGAAAACCCCCACACAAAAAAAAAAAAAACATGAAGCTTCACTGACAAGGCTGAGATTTAAACCCACTGAGCCGCGGTGAACCTGTTTGTGCAAATCCCCGACAGTGCAAATGACACTGCAGATACATTTTTTTTAAAAAGTTAGTCAAGCCTGGATAGGGTCTACAGGTAGGCTTTTAGCTGACACACACAGATGTACAGACACAACTTGCAATTACAGGCTATCAGCACATCAATCCGCTGAGGGTGAGTAAAGCTCCTTGTCTGTGTGGCAGCACTTAGCCGGGCTAGTCACACAGATGAGCTCAGGAGAGCCTCACGTGCGGGATGACACCTGCTCCTCTGCACGGAAAGTGAACTCATCTGGAGCGCAGGCAGCAAAAGTCCTTTTATGGATGTTAAAACAGACCCTGCACAACCAAAACAAACCCCTGTGTACATATATCTATGAAACCAGGATATATAACATATTGTCAGAAATGTGGTGTCTCTGAAACAGTCGATGATTTGATTAAAATTACGTTCTTATGTCCTTGACACTAATGTTAGCTAGCATGCCGCTGTTGACAGAACCTCTCAACTCCAGTTCTGACTGCAGGATAGCAAACCTGTGTTGAGTGCGTCTCTCACTCATCCAGTCTCGTTTAATCTTCTGCTTTTTGTCTCACAGCAAGTAGTTGCACCTCCCTAATCTCCATTTTGTTTACGTCTGCTTCCCCATGAGATCACGTGAAAGGGAGCACGTGAGCTGGTACATTGCTCCCTCCGTTACAAATCTTGTGGTGTGGGTGTGTTAACGATTCTCGTTATGTGTCTGACACAACCCAATTTCAGAAATCGATCAGGATTGTAAAAGGCCTGTAGTGTGAGTCTACTTTCAGTCCGTAGAGCCATCAGGCCAGAGCACTGAAGCTACACCCCCGAGTGTCCAAACTGCACCACATTCAACACCGCACTTCACTGGGTTCTCACCGACACACCTGCCAAAGGTAAAGTCCATCGGGTAAACGGTTCTCAAGATATGCTACTAACAATGAGACACACAGAGACACATATGTCTTTGAAGACAATAGAAAT
This sequence comes from Spondyliosoma cantharus, assembly GCA_900302685.1. Lineage (NCBI taxonomy): Eukaryota > Metazoa > Chordata > Actinopteri > Spariformes > Sparidae > Spondyliosoma > Spondyliosoma cantharus. The sequence continues at coordinate 40,032 of OMLP01028897.1, read as the reverse complement.
AAAAACAAATAGATAAAGAAAAAAAATGTTTCATCAACCTGTTAATTATCTTGTAAACCCTGACCTTTCTTTGGATCCCTCGAGGGGAACAACTGTCTCACACCATGAAATCAGCCATGACATCAGCTGTTAACACCAGCAGTCCCTCCAGCATGCTGCTGGATTTAAATATATTTTTAGTTTGTCAGTATATTTAACAGCTCTCTGTGTTCCCTGTTGTTGTTTGGAGTTTCCTTTTATTTGTGCATCAGGCTATATTTAACTTAAAGGATTTGTGGGGCTACTTATTAGCTCGTCTCTTCTCATCTACTTGCAAACCCTTGTATTATTTCACTTATTAGTCCTATTATTACACCAGGGTTCTTTTAGAGAATATAGTCCACTTCTGTCTTCTCCCTCCAGCCCTGAACTCATCTGGCTTATTGTTCCCATCTCATCCGTCGTGCCAAACAGAGGATATCCAGTAGGATGTGTTCCTGTTCGCTTCCCCTGAAAGGAATACAAACAGTGACAACAGCTATTGTCTTGCTGCTTGGTTAACAGTAAATGGGTTGACAGTTTGTCAACAGTTATTGTGTCATATTTGACTAGTTGAAGGTTCATTCAGTCATTCTCAATCAGTCATTAGCGCCGTGGAAGCTCCTGTTGCCCATTATAACAACCAGTGAAACCATGAATATTTAATAATAAGCTTGCGCCTCTCAAACAGCTCATTTCCACGTTTTGCCTCATGAATTCTAGCAGCTTTTTTTTATTGTCCTATGCATATAATTAGATTGATTTTGAAGCTTTTGAAGTTAATTCATCTAAAGGATGGTTGTAATAAAATAATGTGAACCTGATGCCAATTTTTGTACTGCACCTTATTTTTGCAACTGTCTTGTCTCCTGTTATCTAGAGAGTAACAATGATAGCACTATAATGCCGGTCTGAAATGAAATGATAATGATACATCAGGTAAACCTTGTTTAAAAAAGATAAAGCAGGTCTGACAAGTTAAGACAGCAAATGACCTCATTTAAAGGTGGGAAACGAGAGCCCAATTGGTGCTGAGTGAAATGTTAGCAACTAACATTTCTGCTAACCACAGATACTTTCAAATGTGCAGGTTTCATAGGCTACGTTTGCATTGCCATTCCCACAAAGTGTGTCTTATCACGTTCACTCATCATGTTTGCTATCTCACTGGTCAGGAGGTGGAGGGGATGGTGGTGGTGGTGGAGATGGAGATGGGAAGAATTTTAATTGACAACATTCAAACTAAACTTCTAAACAGAATGTGGATAATAAAAGTTTTGTTGTAAGGACGTCAATGTATTGGTGCAATATAGAGATATCTACTGAAGCCCTGGCGCGTCACAGTCATTAGCTCCTGTGCTAGCATATAAAGACCAATGCTCCAATGCTGCTCTGACCTTCCAGACCAGACCGCTGGCTGCACAGCTAACTGAGCTAACTAGCTAATGGCAGCTTCAGTTAGCAGCAGTTGGAGATCCGCTGCCCCTTTTTTGGTTTGGAGTATGAATTTGACAGGTGGCCAATTCTTACATATTGCACATTTAACCCAAAACCTTTTTTTTTTCCCCAACCCTAACCCCCATTGTGCCTAATCCTAACCAGAGTATATGCACAGTGTTGTGACAAGAAAAAAACAAAAAAGAAAGCTGAATCCAAAGACACGTAGAGTGACAAGTTGCAACATGAAGAAACTTAATTTATAAGTCACCTGTGGTTTTGCTGAAATGCTCTTAGCCAACATTCGTTCTAGCATTTGGCTATAAGAGCCGAGATTAAACACAAAAATCCTATTTCTCCTGTCTGCAGCCATTTCAAAATGAGGGCCGCTGAATGATTCAAATGATGTGTGTGTAAAGAGAAACACCGTTCGGTGCTGAATAAAAAAAAAAACAGTGTTGCAAATGTTCACGGTGAGGCTCGTTCAGCAGTTTTAATGAAATAATACGATCGAAACATTTAACCGAGGAATGCTTGCACGCAACACAGGATGACTAACAGAGAGCAGCCGGATGAGGTGCAGCTGGATGTTTACGTGCGGGTGACGACGAGAACGCCAGTTGCCATGGAAACAGTAGTGTGTGTCTCCCACTCAGCTCAATGGGAGAGCAAGTGGAGACTGCCGAGACGACGCATTGATTGGCTCGCTGATGGGGTTGTCAGACGAAGCTCCGGAAACGTTGCCCTACCACGGCCACCTCATGCCAGCCTCCGATGGCATTTTACCTTTTTCAGGCAGAGACTTTTCGTGAATGACAACACCAAGGCACACAAGGAGGGCAGGACTATGTTAAAGAGACAGACGTGATTGCATTGAAGTTGCTTGGCTTCTTGCTCAGTCAGTCAGTCAGTCATTCTTAAAGCAGTTTGTGTAATGAGAAGTGTTTTTTTTTCCTTGCTTTCAGAGAATACAGTCAGCTTGTTAAGACCTTCACACACCGGGGATGTGATGGCACAAAATACTTACGAAATACTTAACTGCGACTCAGAGTTAGGATTGATCTGCCATTGTGTGTGATTGTGTGTGATTATGCGATGCCTTAAATTACAGTGCGAAAGCTCTGGAAAATCGGCCACCATCATCTTCCATTTTTTTCCCTGTTAGAGGTTTTTTGGGGGGGGGAGTTTTTTCTTACTCAAAATGTTCAGGCCCCCCCAAGGCAGTGTGATTTGTTGTTTTGAGCTATAGAAGTGAAACTGACTTGACCATGTAATATTGGCATTTGATGTTTAAGTACCAGTGACAAAAACAGCAGTTTGAAAAAATATATTGACATGATAATTAATCTCAGAAAAAAAAAACCGGCAGCTCCTGTTTGTAAAGGCGCTCAAAAGTAGCCGATGGTTTCTCTGTATCTGTGTGTTTGTCTGCTGTATAAAATTCTCAGTTGAACATGAAGTGCTCTTTCAAGAAGTAAAAAAAAAACAAATGCAATGCCCCCCGTGTTATTTCTTCAACAGCAGCTGCTGCTTTGAAAATTTTCTTGAAAATGCCAGCCCTCGACAGCGCCTTCAAAGTTCAAGAGTTGGCCGAGTGTTGAGATTCATCTTCCTTCAGCCGACATCCACCCGGCAGCGCAGTGTATTCATCCGCCCCTGCATCTGTCCCGTGCACACTGGGAGAGTCATCAATTTGGAAAACTTTACCTTTGGTATTTACCGTGCGAAGGCTTGTTCCAGTACTGTGGGCTGGCAGAAATGCCAAAGGTGCTTGAGTTACAATCTCTGAACAAACTTTGTATTAATCAGTAGTCCAAAGTTCTGAAACTCCTTGAAGGTTCATAATAATACATGATATCTTGTAATGAATACACAGCATTAACTTGGGAAGGTTGATAATATGTAGTTTGGGGCAAGTTGTGACATTGTGGAAGCTGTAACCTTGTATTAACAATTCTGGATCTGCTAACAAAGACTTTTTGTACCTTTCTATTTGAAAATATATATATAATATAATATAATATATATGATTTATATATTGTATTATTGTTACATAGAGCACCTCTGTGTCTGGCAGTGACAACAGAATGTAAAGCTCCACCATGAAGCAGAAGAGGAACATTGACATTCTACTGTCAACTTGTTGAGCAAGGCAGCCCCACCTAAATCCGCAGGGAGATGGTGTGTGTGTGTGTGTGTGTGTGTGTGTGTGTGTGTGTGTGTGTGTGTGTGTGTGTGTGTGTGTGTGTGTGTGTGTGTGTG